>JAOQMP010036279.1:0-11651 GCA_027563575.1 Erythroxylum pedicellare | reverse complement strand
ATATTTAATCATACAAAAATTAAGTTTATAACTTTAATTAAAAAACATAATAATAATAATAATAATAATAATAATAATAATAATAATAATAATAATAATAATAATAACAATAACAATAATTCAACGTTAAGTTCTCTATTAATATGAATGATGCAGCGAGCTACATCATATTAGTATTTTTCATATAATATGTACGAAATTTATTATTTAATAAATTAAAAATATCTATAATTATAACTTGACACAGAAACGATATATAGTAGTTATATACTAAAAATATTAATTTGATGTGACTCTTTATGTTTAAAAACTTAATATTATGATATTTTTAAATGTAAACTAATATTATAAATTTAAATAAAGATCAAAAAGTATAATTATCCCATTTATTATATTCTTTCAAACTTTATGACATAATTATACAATTAAAAAAAGCCAAATTTGAAAACACACAGAACAAAAGTAGAGGGTAAAGTGGAGGGCAATATTATCATTAGGCAAATAACTAACTCTAAAAGCTCCTCTTATGAAACTTTTAAAAATCAGCTTATTAGGGTTAAATAAACTAACCAATAAATCATTCACTAAATATATCAATAGTTTTTTAAGATGATCAAAATTTTAATTTTTTGTCAATAAGCTAAAAATATAGCCCATAAGCTGTTTGTCAAATACCTCCTTGTTGCCATATCAATACAACAAAATCAAAATTTTTACAGTAATGTTTTCAACAAAAATTGGATTTCTGTTAGTAATTTGCAATGATTTTTATTCCATTGGTAATTTTTTATCGCTAATTCTTACTTTTTTTATAATATATTGTGTTAGTTGTTGGGTATAAAATGAAGAGATGCTCACGCGATTCATCTTGCGCTGAACATAATCGGCAGGACTTGTCGTTTTCCAGAGTTGAAATAGAAGGAAAGGGATTCTCCAAGATCATCAAAAAGCATGAGTTGCAGGAGTTTGAAGAACAGTTTCTTGGAGCAAACCTTCGGGCGTGTTAATGGCGGAACTGTTGTTTCGCAAGCTAGTGAAGGTGGAGTTGTGAGGATGATGCTGATTTTTTGACAGATGGAAGGAGACGTAGTTGCTTGTTGAGTTGATACTAGGTAAAAGCGAAAAAGGAGTGACAGTTGTAGATTTACAGACACAAACAGAAATCTAGGTCCCAAGTTTCTGTTCTACAGCTAAGAGTTATATTCTGGTTCCCAAAGTGAGATCCGGAAGAGAATTTGTTTCTACATCCTCAAATTTTGATTCTTATTATATATTTCTATCATCACGTTGGCAATACACATCAACAATTTTGATTTTGAACTAAAATGAAAGGATCATTTCAAAAGGGCCAAAAGATCAGTGTATGTATAGAGTTACAGCTTAGATTACCTTCAATGCCTATATTCATAAATAAAAATTTTGATAGACAACAACTTACTAAACATTCGTTTGGGTCGTGTAGGAAGAGCACAGAAAGCTTTAAAGTTGGAGCTTCTCCCGAGAACATCTGACGTCCATGCAAATTATCATCTTCAACCAATTTCATTCGTAAAGTTGAGAGCTTTGAATTTGGTCTGCACGGATGCTAGTAGTAGTGATTAATGCTGCTGTAGGCCTTGAGGGGTCAATATCATGTGAGGCTACGAGGGCTTTGATGTTACTAGTCAGCTTGGTGACTTTACCACTAGGCATTACAGCTCTTGCATGATCAATGAACAGAACTTGCACAACCACTCAGCATCGATAATTTCTTGCAGTATAAGGTATTGGATGCTCATGTAACAGAGCATTGACATGCCTGGACTCGGGTGTCTTATAATTAATATTTCTTCACGCTTGTTGCATGCATGCCTACATAATAAGAATATTTCACTACATAATAAGAATATTGCAGGCTTCTTTTGCATGCCTATGTAATAATAATATTTTAACACAACTCCGTATGCACCGTTGATTTCAAAATTAAAGGTCAGCATTACTACAATAACTACGTACCATACCACTAATCGTTCCTTTGGTTACTATGTGGAACAACAACTCAACAATCCACCATCAAACCGGAGAAGAAAAAGTCCTCACCCAATTCTCAACAGCACTTGTTCCATTAAACCCTTTACCTTAAAAAGATCTCTAATGTTCTACTCACTCTACCATGATCAAGTATTGAAAACTTCCATATGACCAACTAACAAGAATGGGTAAGGTTTAACCCCATCATCATTGACTACTCTTTGTTAATCACTGGAGGAAACTCGGCCAGAGGTTTTCTGACGATCAAGGAAATTATGAAGTCATATGTAAATTTAGTTTCTAAGATTCTGACTACTGATGTTAATTCGTTAGATATAACCCCAAATGCCAATGAACGGCCAATATGACCTAACCCAAGTTCAAGAAGTTGTTTATCTAAAAGGTTAGAGTGGCCCACAACCTAGGATATGTGGCTATATTGTGAAAGATGGTAAATTGTTCGGACCAAGAAGGAACTGTTATTTTGCGTTAAGATAGATGTCAATGGCTCTATAGATATCATCGTGATCAATCGTTGAGAAATCTGGTATGACCTCGGCTAGTGCAATAAACTTGGAGAGAGGCAAAATCACACCTCGGGCAATCTCTTGAAGATAACCGTCCGCAATCTTTGCCACCTTCAAATTCGAACTATGGGATGCTGAAGATTATCTCCTGCTTTCTTGGAACTCCAAATCAATGTTCTCTGTGGAGCGAGACCTCCTCCTTTCAAAACCTAACTTGTATCTTGGAGGACTTGTAACAGGACTCGGTCCTTGAGCCATGATACATGGTATCACTTAATTATGAGAAAGAGGGTATTAACAAATCATTCACGGTTGCTTCCTCTAATTGTACTGCCACTCTTCTATTTCCACCATTGAAGACGATTAGTCATTAAGAATATTGGCTGCTTTGAAAAGCTTGAGAAGTAAATTGCAAGTCAATGAGCCTGTTTCTAGTGAAAGTAAGCTTACTATTGATCCAAGTGAGAGAACATACTCATATAGGTTTTAACACCACACTTCAAACCAAAACCTTAAGGCATTAAGTTTATGGATCCTTTCTACTTATATGTCCTTCACTAGTTCTATCTATTTCTAATGTGAGATTCCTACTCATATTTGACATTCCAACAATCTCTCCCTCAAGTGTGAACTTCCACATTGGGTTTGAGCTCCCCCTTGAGCGAAAGCCTTTTTCTTAGCAGCTTGAATATATGGCACCACCAAGAGCCTTCTACTCCACTAGTCTGGGCCCACAGGAGTCTCCTTGCTCTTCTTCGTGACGAGGCAACTACGGGATCCAACTATCATCTCCGTACTCGTCCCTTGCCGAACCATCAGCTCTAATACGACTCGTTGGATCTAGAGAGCTCACTTTCATGGGAGATCTACATCATGGGCCTAGGGAGAGAACATACTTATGGGCTTTTACCCCACACTTCAACCCGAAACCTTAAGACATTAGGTTTATAGGTGCTTTCCACTTATATGTCCTTCATTAGTTCCACCTCTTTCCAATGTGGGATTCCTACTCACACTTGACATCCCAATATTGACTCCAAGATCAGCGTATGCTTGGAAAATACCTCACTAATTGAGTTTGAGTATGAGCCTGAGGCTTCTCATCTGTGACCAATCACTTCTCTTGATATGTTTAGTAGCCATTTAACTACATAAATTTTTTATCCTTCTCCAATAAGAATAGAGGGTATTTTTCCACTAGATTTAACTGTTATCATGCTTCTCCGGTATAAATCTATGCCTAAGTCTACCATATCTTTAGCCACCATCCTTTGCTTGTTAGCTTATGCCTTAGGCTCTCTACTCCATTAAAGGAAACATCATCTTGCTCTTTTATAGAATAATTTTGTGACAAGCTCACTTTTGAAGAATGTTTTAAGACTTTAGGGGTTATAGCTTCAATACATCTGCTTGTAATTCCCAGGTCTTCTGACCACATAGGAAAGCTTTTGGTATTTTAAAGGGTGACAATAGAATCTTTCCAACCTTGAAATATGCAAAAGATGAAGAAAACTTCAAGCTTGCATATTAAGTTCCCTTTTCAACATCCTCTGTCATTTGCAAAGATTCCATGCCTAGAAAGCGGGAAGACATATTGGACCCTAGTTTCATAAATTTCATGATTCTTTCTTCTGCTCTCTGTTTTTTTTAATTGTTTATGTCTTCATCAACTACTTCTTAATATGGATGGACAGATAAGTCAACCTAACAACCAATACAAGATTGCCTCTCAGTTTTGCAGGATCCGTAAAAGGTTCTTCCTCCAAGAGCCAGCTAGAGATGTCTGCTAGGGAAGGTAGAAAAAAGAACTAGCTCTTTCCTAAACCAAAACTCCTAAATTAGCTAGTTAGCAAATTAGAGTCATTAAAAAGTTAAGTTTGTAAACAAGTAAACAAAAAAGTGAAAGAAAAGGTGGAATTTTCTTAGAGAGAAGATATCTTAAAAGAAAAGAAAACTAAGAGATTTTGTGGTGGGTGTGGTAAGCTTCTTACTTCTTATATATCGATATTACTAACATAAGTTGTCAACCTGATAGGAACTCCATAAGATCAAACTCTGCAAGGTCCATATGTCTTTCTAGTCAAATTTTATGTCTTAGAAACTAATAAACAAAAAGATGAAGAATAGTGACTTAGAAATGGACAAACAAAACAATAAAGACCAACGTTCTTTGAGTCTGCTGCTCAAGTGCGTAAATTAACCTAGAACTGAGCCTATATATAGGTTGTACAAGGCAGACATTACAACACCAGCTTAATAATGAGAAACTAAAAGGACTCTCAATGTAAACAACAAGAAAGTATAAAGAATCTAAACGTAAACCAATGGAAAACTAGGAGGACTCCATGTTTATTTTGCTATTTAATAAACCAAATCAGCAACTATAACTAAAAAATGCAATTCCAACACCCCCTTCATTTGAATTTGGAGATTCCTAGATGAATGCAAAGCTCTTGATGCTTCGTGAATGGTAAGCTCTTTGTCATAAGATCTACAAGTTATTCCTCGGTTTTGCAATTTTCTAGTTTAACTTCTCCTTTGGCCATCAATTCTAGTATGAAATGGTGCTTGATTTCAATATGCTTAGTCATGCTGTGATAGATCAGATTTTTCACGAGTAAGATAACTGACTTGCTATTACAAAACACTTTTGATACCTTACTTTGTTCCATACCAAGATCACTAAGTGGCCATTGTAGCCACACTACTTGACAAGCAGTAGTTGTAGTAGCTATATATTCTGCTTTTGTCGAGGAACGGGCCACAATCTCTTGTTTCTTTGAACTCCATGATACTATAGTTGTTCCAAGAAAAAAACAGCTCTCTATAGTACTTCTCCTGTCCTCTAATGAACCTGCCTAATCATTGCCACTATACCTTTGAAAAGTAAAATGCTGAGCTTCACGAAACCAAATACCATAATCCTTAGTGCTAGTAAGGTAACGTAATACTCTTTTTGCAACTCTAAAATGATGCTTACTTGGTTTATGCATGAATAGAGAAAGAACACCAACTAAGAAACTCACATCTGGACAAGAATGTGTCAAGTAAATAAGTCAACCAATTAACCTTCTGTATAAGCTTCCCTCTATTAGTCTAGTATCATTACCTGACTATAGCTTCTCATTGGTGTTCATAGGAGTAGAAACAATTTTACACCCCAACATGTTAAATCTTTTTAACATGTCCTCCACATATTTCCTTTGTGTCATAAAAATACCATCATCTGTTTGAGTAACTTCTAAGCCCAAAAATATCTAAACTTTCTAAGATCAGTCATGTCAAACATTCTTTTCATATATTTTTTGAACTCAAATATAATACGTGATGAAGATTTGGTATAGATTATATCATCAAAATATAAGCTTACTGACGTAAATTGATCCGTACCTTGCTTCTTGACATACAAAGTAGGCTCATGCATACTTCTTTCGAAACCATTATTGTGAAAGAACTCATTTATTTTACTATACCATGCTCGAGGCACTTGCTTCAAATCATAAAGCATTTTCTTGAGTCAAAACACTTTATTTGACTCCTTTTGATTCTCAAATCCTGGGGGTTGAGCCATATAAATTTTCTCTTGTAATTCTCCATTTAAAATAGTTGGCTTTACGTTATGTTGAAAAAATGTCCACCGTCTCTGCACTACTAGTGCCAATACAACTCGAATAGTTTCGAATTGCGAAACTAGCGAGAAAGTTTCTTCAAAGTCTATCTGTGTTTGTTGGACATAGCCTCTTACTACCAACCTTGTCTTACATTTTTGGATGCTTCCATCTTCCAAAAACTTTGTTTTTAAAATCCACTTTAAACCAATTATATTTTTACCTTCTGGTATATCGACTAGCTTGGAAGTTTTATTTTTTTCAATGGCTTCAAGCTCTTCTTGCATTGCTACTTGCCATACTTGCTGCTTCATAGCCTCTTCTACATGTGATGGGTCCTCAGCAAATAGGACTAGTGGTGAGGTGGCATAAATCTCTTGACTAAGAGACTTGTATTTTTGTGGTGGTGAGTCCTTCGATGAAGAAGTTGACTTAGAGACTAAACTTGAGCTTGTTGGTTTTGAGTTTTGTGAGTTGTGCAGAGTGTTAGCAACCATATCAACTGTTACTTCTTCCTTCTCCATTATCTTTGATTGAGTGGTTGACTCCATACTTTCTTCCTTCCATTCCCAATAACATTGCTCATCAAACTCCATATTTTTACTCACCACAACTTTGTCATTTTCTGGATCATAAAGTCTATAGGCTTTCGATTTGGTATAGTAACTGATGAAGATATATTTTTTCGATTGCTATTCTAACATGTGTCTGTCACTTATGAGCAAAGCATAACAAATACAACCAAATATGTGTAAGTGGCTTACTGAGGGTTTGCTTCCATACCATGCTTCAGATGGTGTTTAGCTCCAAACTGCCTTCGTGGGTGAAATATTGATAAGATACGCTATAGTGTCCACTCCTTCTGCCCAAAAAGAGTTTGGCAACCTCTTTTCCTTCATCATTGATCGAGCTATTTCTACGACAAATTGATTCTTTCAATCTGTTATATAATTCTGCTCAGGCGTGTATCTCTGTCAACTCTTTCTTGATACCAAGTTCTTCATAAAAATCAATAAATTTGTTTGACGTGAACTCACCTCCACAGTTTATTCGTAATACCTTCAAGTTCATTCCACTTTGTTTTTCTACCAATGCCTTGAAGTTTTTGAAGTGCTCAAAAGTCTCTGACTTGAGTTGTAAGAAATAAACTCAACTCATCCTACTATAGTCATCGGTGAATAATAAGAAGTATTTACTTACTTCTAATGATTTGATCCTTATCGAACCACATAGATTAGCGTGTATCATTTCCAAAATTTGATTATCATGTTTAGATTTTCCTACTGGAAACGTCTTGGATTGTTTTCCAAGAACACATCCCTCACACATCTTTTCTAGCGGTGCAATGTAAGACAAATCTTTGACCGTTTCTTTTCTCTTCAGTAGTTGTAGTCTTTGAATATTTAAATGTCTATACCTTAGGTGCCTCAACTCACTATTCCCAACTACTTTGTTTACCATGGCTACATGTTCTGAAAAATTGAGAAGGAACATTCAGTTTGGTGTCATTTGTGCAACTGCAATAATTTCACCTATAACTTTCTTCTTCACCATACACTTATTATTATCAAATAATATTGAATATGTGGATTCAATTAATTGTCCCATGCTTATGAGATTATGAGCCAAACATGGAGCAAAATGTACATTTTGATGAATTTTGTGCAGTTACCTAATCCAATAGTCAGGGTACCTCGTCCTTAAATCTAAAGTTACTTATTATCCCCAAGATGAACCAATGATTTTATTGATTCATAAAGGTCTTTAAACTTAGATTTGTCTCTCGTCATATGATGTGAGCAGGCACTATTGAGATACCACAGTTCCTTGCTAGACTAGTCAATGTTTGTTGAAATTATAAACAAGTAGTCTTTTTGTTCATCTCCTTCTTCTGCAAACTTGGCTTCCTCCAGTTTGGACCAACAAAATTTGTCTGAGTGGCTGTACTTATTGCAATAAGAGCAGTGGAGAGAAATGCTACATCCTCATTCTCGTCCTTGTCCTCGACCTCGATAGTTTCCTCTACCCTTTGCTCTCATGGGCTGAATAGAGGAATCTAGCTCCCCTTTTGTTTGAAGGGCCTTTTCTTCTTCTCTAGTAGATGACCTATTAATTCTTGCTTTGTAAAGACCCCATTAGTTCTTCATGTAACCACATGATCAAATTTAAGATTCAAACTTCTTAGAACTTTAGCCACCACAATTTCATTACTGATTTTATCTCTATACGAATGCATTTGGCTCACAACCACAGAAACTCTTGCTAAATATTCTTGAATTGACTCTTTGCTCTTCATGCAAAAAGTTTCAAAACCCCTCTTAAGTAATTGCAATTTGACGGTAATTACCATTGTGGATCTTTAATATTCAATTTTTAAAATTGACTATGCCTGCTTTGTGGTTATAGTTGTAGCTATCCTTGAGAAAATGGCCTCATCTACTACCTGTTGAATAATTACCACTGTGGATCTTTAATATTTGATTTTCAAAATCGACTATGCCTATTTTTCGGTTGTAGTTGTAGCTATCCTTGAGAAAATGGCTTCATCTACTAGTTGTTGAATAAAAAAGAAGGGTTTTGCATTGCACTTCAAAATGTTCTTATCGAAAGTATCATCATCATTTGTTTCTACGTAGCCAGACTCAATGAAGTCCCAAAGATCTTGGGACTTAAACAATGTTTTCATCCTAATACTTCAGAATTCATACAAGTCACCTTTAAAAATGGGTATCTACGGACGCAAAACACTGAGAGAACTTGCATTTGCTGCCATTTTGTTTGACAAAAATCAGAATGCATAGTAGAATGGATTGGCTTTGATAACAAATCTTAGAAATTGACAAACAAAAAGATGAAGGAAATGGATAAACAAAACAATGAAGACCAACGTTCTTTGAGTCTGCAGCTTAAGTATGTAAATTAACCTAAAACTGAGCCTATAAATAGATTGTGCAAGGCAGACGTTACAGCACCAATATAATAATGAAAAATTAAGAGGACTCTCAACGTAAACAACAAGAAAGTAGCAAGACTCCCAACGTAAACTAATGAGAAACTAGGAGGAATCCATGTTTATTTTGCTACTTACTAAAACAACAACTATAACTGAAAAATTCAAATGACTTCCAACACTATGCCCCCATTGATTTGGAATCCCATCAACATCAGATATATCTCGCTCCTACCAAGTCGATCAACTAAAAACACATAGCCAAAGGATAGGAAAAAAGTGGGAAAATCTATCTTTTCTAGAACTAATATACAAAGCTACAAACATGCTTATCATACGCTGGAATTCAACTATTACCTTAACTAGATATAATAAAGAATATTATAAACTCAGAATCTAAAGCTCTTGATATGGCCAACAAGCATTAACAGACAATCATTCATAGCAAAAATTGAACCTGAAACATGAAAAATGTGAATTAGAACCATTGTTTTGCAACTTAAGAGGAGGAATATGGTTTAAGGCATAGTTTTCCAATGGTCGTGCTGGAATGCAATGAGAAGGGCAACGCCTACGTGTTTGTCCTACGCCCACTTGTGCCCTTATCCATTCATCATTTCCATAACGATTTTTCTCAATTCACTTTTTTCATTATTTTAGTCAAACACTAGTTTATACAAACATCATACATCTCTAGAACTCCATCATCAACATCAAAAAGATGATTACAGAGAAAATAAATAAATAAATCAAGCGTGACTCAAAAATAATTGTGGGAATGAAGAAGAAGTGGTTGAAGAAATAAGCCATTTGAGACTTCTCCTTCTCATCTTTCTTGTCGAACTGATCTGCTCCAAAAATTGAAACTGGATTTCAGGCCACCAGTCGCCAGTGCAATCAGATACAAAGCCGCATACAAAATTCCTAACTGGGTTCCATTTGCATCAATACGATGATTACGGGTGTAATAAAGAGGTGGACGTAGCTCTAGAAGCTTTGTTATCATAACTAGCATTCCAGTACTGTGAAAAGTAATGATCTTATAGCTGAACATGATCCTCAGGAACAACATAGTGATAAATCAGAAGCAATCCGCCGGAGTTTCAATAATTGCAAAACTCACCATCACTTGTCTCACGGTGATTATAGCAATGGTCTTGTATCTGTTAGGAAAGTAAATCACGTTAATTACGTGATCTAGTCAAATCCCTGTAATCCTGCCTTAGGAGAAGAAACAGGATCAATTGCATTAATGTGATTGATCCTTGTAATGCCTATAAACTCACATGTAACAAATCGTTTTGAATCGTCAATGAAAATATACAGAAATTACATTACCAAGATGGTATCAAAGCATCAACCGGTCATTTGGACCTTTTTTTGATTTTTTTTTCATCATCTGCCGCTTACCTGAGATGGCTTCTATTAACGAAGATGGAAGCACATCACAAACGGGGGAAACCTCGTCCAATCCTGCAAACATGACATCAGTACAATTAATCCAGTTACTGCAAAATCTCGCACCAAACAAAATCACAGAGAGCAGCAATGTTACACTCTCAGTGAACCTTAATGAACACAACTACTCCATATCGGCAAGGCGAATGAATCTCGCAATCCAAAGCAAGGGGAGACTCAATCATATCACAGATCTCCCCCCTCCAACAACTGATCCAAACTACCAAAAATGGAAGCAGATGGATTCCACTGTGATCTCTTGGATCATAGAGAACATAGAGGAAGACCTGGTGTCACAATATGTGGATTACACAACAGCCAGAGAACTGTGGAATGTACTGGCCACAACATACGTTAGTGGCAGAGATAAGCTGCAAATTTTCAACTTAGCCATAAAGGCAAACAACCTGAAGCAGGGCCAATTGTCAATTGAAAAATATTACAACACCTTGCAGGGAATTTGGAAAGAGATTGATCGAAGAACAACCAATCCAATGCAGTGTTCCGTAGACGTGGAGATACACAGTTGTGAAATAAGGAATTCAAATTGTTTCAATTCCTTGAGGATGTTGATGACAAGTTTGACAACGAACGATGGGATCTCCTTAAATAAGATCCTCTCCCATCGGTCAAAGTGGCCTACGCAACAATCCGAAGAGAGGTGACCAGAAGGGGCATCATGAACGTCGACTGGAAAGGAAAAGAGCCATCATAGGGAGATTTTCCCTCAGGCGTAGGGCTGGTGGTGAAAGGCCGGTCAGAAAATGCCAAATCAACGGCAAAGTCATCATTCCGGAAGAGGAAGTGGACAAATCGAGGCTAAAGTGTAGCCATCACGGGGGAACTAAACACACCAAAGAGTGGTGTTTCAAAATTATTGGATACCCTGATTGGTGGCCCAATAGCAGAAAAAGAGGGACGAAAGGAGTAGCTGCCACCACCGTGGGCAACGAGATCGTTGTCGGCACAGGAGGTGACGAGCAGGGAACAGGATTTGCTGCCATAGCCGCATGAGAAGAATGGAGGAACTCTTGGAGGTATAGGGTTTGGGGTTTCAAAATTATCCCCAAACTCTCAATTTTCTAATCCTCGTTTTTT
>JAOQMP010036261.1:0-11651 GCA_027563575.1 Erythroxylum pedicellare | reverse complement strand
GTAATTTATTTATAGCTATTATGTGATTAGGCAAATTCTTGCTTATGTGTGTGAATGTTGATTGCTTGAAATTGAATTGTTGTGATTTTATGGGAAATGCATGATGTTTTATGATTATGATATGCCGTGCAAGAAGTTATAACATTTTTGAATTAAATGAAAAGAAGGAAAAAGCATGAAAGTATGAGCATATGATAAAATGAATATGTGCCTTTGTTTGGAGGAGAGAGGAAACATTTCATTCGTCACGTGCATGTAGACAAGGGCCTTCTCCCGACTACTCGCTTGTGACGTATGAGCTCCGAAAATGGACTCATTTTGTTCTTGGTGCAAACTTCGGTTTCTCCATTTCGTACCCATGGGACCCCTTGAGCCATTTGGTTGTACATTACATCTTTGAATTGTTAAGTATCATGCATTTGAATGATTTGCTTAATGAATAAAATCTATGTTATGTGTTATGTACTAACTGCTTAATTATGGGTTTTTTTGGTTAAATTGATGAATGATTGAATTGCTAGATATATAAATACATATGTTTGAGTTTGTGGTAATTGCCGATGGCTATAAAGATATTAGCCACTGAGCATCGTTGCTCAACCCAATATTTTCCACTCCTCAGGTGCAGAACGAGAGGATTAGCAATCCTTGCAAGGCATCAGAAACTCCAAGATAGTTAGAGACTTTTGTAACTAAGTTAGTTTGATCATTGTTTTGGTTAGCTTTATAAGCAAATCAAACATTAAGCATACAATGTATTTTTTATTTTTTATTTCGTGTTAAGTCTTTGATGTAATATTGATATGTACTTAGAGTTACGTATGACCTTCATTTTGATTTATAAATGAATGGAGAATTGTAGAAGTTTCCAATGGGTATGTGCTTATTTATCTTGTAGTTGTACATTTCATATTTCAAGTCTTTCACAGGTGTAGAAATTGTGTTTTGGGTTTAGGGGAAATACTGGATTAATCTAGGTGGAATTAGACAAAGTTATCTTCTTGTAAGTTGTATATTATCTTTCTAGCTTTTCAACGCTATATGGTATGAAATATTTGGACATCGGAGTTAAGAGATATGATCATTAGAACTTTTTGATGCTATATAGGATGAAAAGTTGGGATAGCTGCATTAATCTGAAATTATAACCCTTATTGAGGCAAAAACTATTTTTGAGGTCTTCATTGAAGTTGTAGGTCTATAAGTTCTCTTCGAACTAGTGTTTAAATAACCTTAATCCGATATTTTTAGTAAAAGTTATGTCCATTTTACCAATATAAGTCGGAAGAAGGAAAACATGGAGGGAGAAGTCGTGATCACGACAAATTACAATTAAGACTCTGCGGACATTGCGCGAAAGTTGCGATCGCGCAAGTGAGCTATCGTGACTTCCTGGGCGTGTGTGTGCAAGTCGCAATGACCCACAAGCTTCCCCCCCAAACCTGAACATCTTCCACTCTTTTGACTATAGCTTTGTCGTCTGATCTCCAAATGACCTGATTCTTGAAGAAATGGATTCCTAACTCATTCCTCTATCTCTCTATAAAAATTTGTAGCTTCTGATATTGATCAGAAAAAAATGGATTGAATCAAAGTAAGGGTATCAATTGGAAGAGCATGAATTGGATATTTTACTAAACATGCTTCAGTATTTTGAGGATTTCTTGATCTGTGGAGCTCCAAATGAGATGATTATTATTTCTAAATAAACTAAAGACAGAGATCTATTGATGAAGGAATTGAATTTTAATTTTGAATCTAATACTTTCAATTTCTGGATGGAATTTGAGTATAGTGTACAATTTTAGTTAAGTAACAGCCCAAAAAAGCTTAGGGTATATCATTCACATTTCTTAATCAAATTGAATGATTTTTAATGTCATTAGAAACTGAAGACAATGGTGAACAAATGTTCTGAAGAAGTGAAACTGAAATTCTGGTTGGAAGTTTCCAAAAATCTATTCTGAAATAGAAGAATGAGTTTGCTCACGTTTTATGACTCCGAATGTTGGGCTCGAGAAACAAGGTCCAACATTGTTTAGTATTAGAGATTAGGCTTTTCCTAGGCTTATAAGGCATAGTAGGATGAATTGTTGTGCTATGTGATTATTTATTGCATTGTGAATTGACTGATTTCATTAAGTGACTTGCGTATTATGAATACATGTAGGAACTAAGATTAAAATGAAATGTAAGCTAATCATTAATGTTTTCATTGAAGGAGTAAGATGCCACCTCATAGAAGGACACGAGGAGTTTAGAAAGGGTCTGTTGCACCTAACTCTTTGCCAAAAGAGGAGAGTACTGATAAGTCAGTAGCCCTAGGGAATGCTGAGGCTTTTGTAGGGCAAGGTAGCAAGCCCGATCGATCACGGACGTAGGAGTTGCCTGTTCTATCAGAGCAAGTGCCTACCTTGGATTTGAGATTGTTTCAAGCATTTAATCAAGCCTTTGTCCAGGATATGGGTCAGATGCCGCAGACTTTTGCTCTAGCCCTAGTTAAGAAGGGGAAATAGTTTGATAGGCTAAGGACGTATGAAGCAGTGGACTTTTATGGGAGCACTGATGCAGAAGAAGCTGAGGCCTAGTTGAGAAAGATAAAGGGGGTGTTGGAGTAGATGGATTGTGAAGATGACGAGAAGGTTGTATATGCTGCAAGTCTGCTTTAAGGAGCTGCCTTGCATTGGTAGGAGTGTGTGTTGGATAGTTAATTAAAACCATCAGTGTTGGTATGGAAGGACTTCCTCGCTGCTTATAAGAAGAAGTATCTGTCTGAGGTGTACATTCAGTAGAAGTAGAGGGAATTCCTAAGTCTCACCTAAAGGGAGATGACGATTAGTGAGTATGAGTGCCGGTTTACATGGCTATCCTAGTATGCACCTGAGATGATGCTGAGTGAGGCGGCTAAATGCCATCGGTTTGAATCAGGGCTACATCTAGCCATCAAAGAAAAAGAGGTGGTGTAGAAATTCGGTAACTTTCAATAGCTGATTGAAGCGACACTGAGGGTTAAAAACATTGAGAACCTAAAGAGTGTTGTGAACAAAAAAGGGAAATGGGAGAGAATAGTTTAAGAGGGGAGGTGGTGCTTCTGGGCCAGAGAGTGGTGCTAAAGTCCAGACAGATGAGAACTATTTTCCATCAACCCTCAATAGCTGGAGGCAATAGAAGGGGAGAAGGGGATAAGTCATCTATCCCTAAGTGTGATCATTGCGGCAAGTTCTATGGAGGGGAATGTTACAGATTGACTGGAGCATGTTTCAACTGTGGAGAAAAGGGACACATGGCCAAAGAGTGTCCAAAGTATGCAAGAAGATAGGGAACTTAGATTTAAGCTTCAAAGAGAACTGAGACAATGGGGCACAATTGAAGTGGGTAGTTCTAAGGTAGCTAAAGGAGTAAATCTTCTTTGGAGACCAAAGGGGCAAGCACTAGCTAAAGTGTTTGTAATGGCATAGGAGGATGTAGATACCACTCCAGAAGTTGTAACTGGTACGGTTAAATTATTTCATGATGATGTAATTGTTTAGATTGATCCGAGTTCTACCCATTCGTTTATGTCATCAAGTAGAATTTTGTATGGTAGAGAATTGAGACCATTGGATACTCCATTAATGATTAGTACTCCAATCAACCAGTATATTGTGATTAGTCAAGTTTATAAAGATTGTAAGATACATATTGGAGGTGAACAATTAGTGGTGGATCTAATGCCATTGAACATGGGAGGATTAGATGTGATTTTGGGTATGGAAACTTTAGAGAAGTATAATGCCAACTTAGATTGCAAACAGAAGATCATGGGGTTCGAATCTGGCAATGGTAGAAAGGTGGTGTTTATAAGGGATAGAAAGGTAAGTCCAACTAGGATTATTTCGGCTCTGATAGTAGAGAAGATGATGAGGAAAGGATGTGAAGCATTTTTAGCCTATGTGACAGACACGAAGGGAAATGGAGGAAAATTAGAAGAAGTTCTTGTGGTTATGGAATTCCCAGATGTCTTTCTCGAAGAATTACTAGGATTACCACCACCTAGGGAAATTGAATTTCCCATTGAACTTCTTACAGGTACTACATTGATCTCAATTCCGCCTTACCAAATGGCTCCAATGGAATTGAAGGAACTTAAGGAGCAATTAGAAGAATTGTTGGAGAAAGGGTATATTAGGCCTAGTTCTTCACTTTGGGGAGCTCTGGTCCTTTTTGTAAAGAAAAAGGATGGATCATTGAGGATGTGTATGGATTATAGGAAGCTCCATTATGTCACTATCAAGAATAGATATCCTCTTCCACGTATAGATGACTTGTTTGATCAGTCGTAAAGGGAAAGAGTCTTTTCCAAGATAGATTTAAGATCGGGTTACTACCAGTTAAGGATAAAGGAGACCGATGTGTCAAAGAGCTTTTAGAACACGGTATGGCCACTTTGAGTTCTTGGTCATACCTTTCTAACAAATGCACCTGTAGCTTTCATGGACTTAATGAATAGAGTCTTTAAGCCTTTCTTAGACCAATTTGTCATTGTCCTTATTAATGATATTTTGGTCTATTTTAAGAGTGATAAGGAGCATGAGGAACATTTGAGAATTTCTTTTGAGACACTGAGGAAGAACAAGTTGTATGCCAAATTCAACAAATGTGAATTTTGGCTAAAGAAAGTGACATTTCTTGGACAAGTGATTTCTGAGCAAGAAGTACATATGGATCCGAGGAAGATAGAAGTGGTTATGAAATGGGAAGCACATAGATGTAGCTAAACTGAGAAGTTTCTTGGGTTTTTCCATGATAATAGCTCCACTTTCCAAATTGACAAGGAAGAATTAGAAATTTTTGAAGACAGAGGAATGCCAGAGCAGTTTTAGGGAATTGAAGAATAGGCTTACAACTGCACCGATTTTGACTTTGCCTTCTGGTAGTGAGGGATATACAGTGTATAGTGATGCCTCAGGGAAGGGATTAGGCTGTGTGTTGATGCAAGGTGATAAAGTGATTACCTATGCTTCTAGGCAATTAAAACCTTATGAGATTAATTATCCTACACATGACTTGGAGTTAGCTACCATAATTTTTGCATTGAAGATATGGAGACACTACTTATATAGAGTCACCACTAGGGTGTTTACAGACCACAAGAGTCTTAAGTATCTGATGAGCTAAAAGGAGTTAAATTTGAGACAAATAAGGTGGTTTGAGTTGTTGAAAGATTATGGCTTATGATAGACTGCCACTAGGAGAAGGCTAATGTAGTAGCAGATGCACTGAGTAGGAAGTCCACTATGGCATATGTGGAGACAGTATATGTTCCTTTGTTGAAGGAATTAGCTAGGCATAAGGTAACATTATGGTAAGTCAAACCTGATTGTGTATTGGCTAATTTTAGATTGAGGCCAGTACTGAATGAGAAGATTAAGGGATTATAGAAGCAAGATGAGTATTTGAGCAAGCTCAAAAAAGAGATTAAAAGTGGTAAACCTTTTGAGATAGGGATAAGAGAAGATGGATTGACGGTGATAGGTAATAGATTGTGCATTCCAGATATGTTACAGCTGAAGGTTGAGATTCTTGATGGGTCACATAATGCTCCTTATGCAATGCACCCGAGGAGTATGAGGATGTATCGAGATTTGAAAGAGCATTTTTGGTGGAAAGGAATAAAGAAAGATGCTGCAGAGTATACTAAAAGATGTTTAGAGGTACAAGTAGGTTAACTTGCTAATGCTTTATACTCTAGAAGTGCAAGTACCCTACCAAGCATTACTAAGGCCAACCCAAAGGAACAACTCAAGGTATCACATTTCAAAGAGGCAAGTAGATGGAGGAAACAAGTTTGCAAAAGGATCACGAAGAAAAGAGAAAAGGTAAGGAGATTCAAGAAGAGAAAGAAAAAGAGAGTCCTTATATGCCATCACCACCCCACAGGGCTAAACTTCCGTATCCACAAAGGGTGAGGCAACATCAAGTGGACACTTGATTTTTTAAGTTTTTGGAGAAACTAAAGAAGCTTCATATCAACTTGTCATAGGTGGAAACTTTAGAGTGTATTCCCAAGTATGTGAAGTTTCTTAAGGACATACTGATACACAAGCTCACTTGGGAGGACAATCAGACGTTTGATGGAGAATCGTAGTTCGATTATCTCAGGCATTGTGCCTTCAAACCTATAAGATCTAGGGAGTTTTACAATTCTATATGTTGTTAGTGACTTTGAATTTTCTAAATGCTTATGTGATTTAGGTGCAAGCATTAACAAACTTTGTCTACTTTTAGGAAATTGGGACTAGGAGAGGTCAAGCAAACATCCATGCTAATTTACTTGCAGATCAATCTATCAAAAGGCCATATCAAGTTGTACAAGATGTGTTGGTAAAAGTGGATAAATTTATTATTCCTGTTGATTTTATTATGTTGTATTTTGAAGCTGATAAAAGTTTTCCATTTATTTTGGGTAGGCCCTTTATGAATACTGGTAGGGCGATAGTTGATGTGTATAAGGGAAAACTTGTTTTGAGAATTAGTGATGAGCAGGTTGAATTTAACATGTCTAAATCTTTGAAGAAACTGATGGATGGTAAAGTATGTATAAATATTGATGTTATGGATGAATGTGTGAAGGAGGTTGAAGAGAAAGTTAATGAAGTTACTAAAGTGCATAGGGATGAGAGTGTGAGAGAAGAGGAATTATATAAGGAAGTGAGTTAGAGAATTTGGAGAGAGTAGATGCACCTTCTCCACCTTCCATTGTCAAGGCCCCCACTTTAGAGCTTAAACCTTTACCTTCATATTTTAGATACACGTTTTTAGGTAAGAACCATACTCTACGCATCATTATCTCGAACCAATTGGATTGTGAGTAAGAAGAGAAAATGGTGGAGACCATTAGGAAGAGGATGAGAGCTATGGGGTGGCAAATTTCTAGTATTAGGGGGATTAGCCCCAATATGGTGATGCATAGGATTAACCTAAAAGAAGGATGTAAAACTATAAGGAAGCGACAGAAAAGGTTAAATCCAAATATGTAAGACGTTGTGAAGAAGGAGGTAGTGAAGTTGTTCGATGTAGGGATTATTTATCCCATTTTAAATAGTGAGTGGGTGAGTTCGATATAGTGTGTGCCTAAGAAAGGAGGCATGTTAAAGGCTGAAAGCAAAAAAGGTGAAAAGATTTATACTAGGACCATCACAGGTTGGAGAGTATGCATTGATTATTGGAAGCTTAATTTGGCCACCAAGAAAGATTACTTCCCTTTACCTTTTATGGATCAAATAATTAAGAGGGTGGTTGTCTATGCATTTTACTGTTTTCTTGATGGATACTCAGGGTACTGTCAGGTGGTTATATACCTACAAGATCAGAAGAAGACCACTTTCACCCATCCTTATGAAACTTTTGCTTATTGGAGGATGCCTTTTGGTTTATACAATGCACCTACCACATTTCAAAGGTGCATGATGGTCATATTCGCGGATATGAATGAGAACTTCATGGAGTTACTTATGGGTGACTTCTCTATCTTTAGAGATTCTTTGGATCATTATTTTTTTAATGTAGACAAAGTGCTTCAAAGATGTGTGGAGTCTCATTTAGTCTTAAACTAGGAGAAATGTTACTTCATGGTCTAAGAGAGAATTGTATTGGGCCATAAGATCTCGTACAAGGGGATTGAAGTGGATCGAGCTAAGACTGAGGTAATTGAAAAGTTACCACCTCCCACTAACATCAAGGGCGTCCAATCCTTCCTTAGTTATGCAGGATTCTACAGACAGTTCATTAAGGTTTTTTCTCTTATCGCTAGACCCTTAACTTATTTATTAGTTAAATATGTGCCTTTTGTATTTTGTGATACTTGTTTGGATGCTTTTAACAGGTTGAAGAAGGCACTTACAACATCACCGATTCTGACATGGTTGGATTGATCTCTTCCTTTCGAGATTATATATGATACAAACGATCATGCCATTGGTTGTGTCCTTGGCTAGTGGAAGGAAAAGAGGTTGCATTCCATCTATTATACAAATAAGACCTTGATGGGATCATAATTGAATTACACAACTATGAAAAAGAGTTACTTGTTGTGGTATTTTCATGTGAGAAATTTCGTTCTTATATATTAGGCTCACATGTTATTATTTTTACATATCATACAACATTGAGATATCTTTTTGCCAAGAAGGATGCCAAGTTTAGGCTTATCTGGTGGGTGCTTCTACTCTAAGAATTCGACATTAAGATTAAAGACAAGAAGGCAGCAAAAAATGTTGTAGCAGACCACGTCTTGAAACTTGAAGGAGGGCACTACAAAGAAGAAGAGGAAATCGAGGAAAGCTTTCCAGATGAGTCTTTAATAATGGTAGACAATCCTTTTTGTCCTAGTTTGCAGATATTGCAAACTACCTCTTAGGTGGTATTCTTCCTTTTGGTCTCTCTTATCAACAAAAGAAGCAGTTTGTGTTTTAATGTTCTCGTTATATTTGGGATGAACCTTTACTGTATAAGATATGTGCTAAAAGTGTGATTCGCAAATGTGTCCCCCGAAGATGAAATGCCTTAAATTTTGATGCAATTTCATAGCTCACTTTTTCTAGGGCATTAAAGAGCTAACAAGACTACAGTTCAGATCTTAGAGTGTGGATTCTATTGGCCAACTTTATTCAAGGATGCTGGAGATTTTGTACTGAAGTGTGATAGGTGTCAAAGAGTGGGTAACATATCCAAGAAGGATGAGATGCCATTTTCAAAACTCATGAAGGTGGAGACATTTAATGTATGGGTCTTGAAATTTATGGGCCTATTCCCATGCTCCTTAGGTAACACTTACATATTGGTTGGAGTTGACTATATTTCTAGGTGGGTTGAGGTCATAGCTACTCTAACTAATGACAGCAAGGTGGTTCAAAAGTTCATCAAGAAGATCTTTATGAGATTTAGGGTGCCCAGATCGATTATAAGTGATGGAGTCATTTTTGCCACAAACTATTTGAGTCTCTTTTGAAAAGATACAATGTTCATCATAGAGTGGCAACTCCTTACCACCCCCAAATTAGTGGCCAAGTGGAGGTGGTGAATAGAGAGTTGAAGAAGATTTTGGGGAAGGTAGTGAGCACCTTAAGAAAAGATTGGGAATTGAAGCTAGATATCACCTTATGGGTTTATAGGATAGCTTTCAATACACCTATAGGAACTACTCCATATAGACTTGTGTATGGCAAAGTGTGCCATTTACCTTTGGTGTTAGAGCATTGAGTCTATTAAACTGTTAGGAAGTTGAACATGGATTAGAAGCCAGTAGGTGAGAAGAGATTGTTACAACTTAATGAATTAGAAGAGTTGAGGTTTGATGCTTATGAAAATGCCAAGTTATACAAGGAAAGGACAAAGAAGTGGCATGATGCTCACATCAAGAAGGAGTTCAAGAGTGGGGACTTAGTGCTTTTGCTCAATTCACGACTTCGATTATTTCCTAGAAAGCTAAAGTCGAGATGGAGTGGACCCTTCAAGGTCCTTCAAATGTTTCCCTATAGAGCTTTGGAGTTGGAAAATGACAAAGGCGAAGCATTCAAGGTCAATGGCTATAGATGCAAGCCATACTATGGAGGGACATATCATAAAAAAGGAAAGTAATCTCTTTCTTTTCTTCCACTCCTTCATGAATGCATGTGGAATGGTCAAGGTAATGGCCTTAACTTAGCATGTTTACCTTTCTATTGCTTGTCTTTGTTTACTTATTTGTTTGATTTGTTTACTTTGATTATGTTTGGTTTAAATTTTTTTTAGTTTTAACTTGTATTCTTTTCAAATTTCTTATGTTTAGTTGATTTTGATGTGTTGGTAGGTTGATTGAATGTTGGGAATGCATGATAATATTAGAAGAAGGCTAAGAAGTTGGAAAAGTTGGATAATCCACAATCGTGGGAATTAGGTTGTGTTCCCACGAGCGTGGGAAGGTTTTCCATAAAACTTTCGGAGCCTTAACCCATGATTGTGGAACTCATAGGGATTTCCATAATCGTGGGATCCTTTAACAGAAAAATTTAAAAACTCTCTTTTCTTTCTTCTTTCTTCACTTTCTCACTCTTTCTCTAAAACTGACTCTCACTAACCCTAGATTCGAAAATCTTTCATCTTTCTCCCAAACCTTGGTATTTTCTCCACTTTTTCCATCATTATTAACTTCTTTAACACTTATTTCACATTACCCATTCAAGAATACAAGGATTTGGTGACTTTTTATTTCTTTCTCTCTCTAAAACGTGGTTACCTCTCTTTTGCCTATTTTTGAATATTTTTCTTCTTCAATGGCTCCAAAGGAACTTGTTGCTCGGAAACCAATCGACCAATTGCGCCTTCAAGTCTCTAGAGAAGGTAAAACCAATATGGAAACTAATTTTTACAACCTATTCCTAATTTTTCGGAAGAAGAAGGTATGAGATTCTGGGACTTTAAAGATAGAGAATTATTGCCTCCTAGATAGTTTGATTTTGAATTGTTAGAAACTCTACGTTTGAGGTGTAACATTGAACGATTAGCTGCGAATATTAATTGGAGCCATCTAATTCGTTGTGATGTACCGATATACCTAATGATTATAGTAGAATTTTTCACCATTGTGCACTATAATCCTAAAATGGACACATTCTAGTTTAGAATAGGTAGTCTTGCATATAAGCTTGATTATATTGTCATTCGTACACTTTTTGACTTGTCCAAGATGAAAGTTTTAAATAACCATGATGATTTTTGTGTAGATAATTATTGGAAAAGCCTTACGGGTGAAAACTCTTTTGATTCTAGGAATGCACCTAACACTTTAATTCATAGCACTGAACACTTATTGCTTTACAAATTTATGTGCTTAATTGTTTTTAATAAAAATGAAAGCAATAAGTGTTAGGCTAAAAAACTTTTCTTTCTTTGGTGCATGGATCACAAAGTTAAATACCTCATATCACATTTTTAGGTCTATTGTGAGTTGAATTAATAAGACAAGATCATATTTTGGTATGGCATACATTGTTCCTGCTTTGGCTTCATTTTACAATCTTGATGTGCATAGTGTGCACACTGCTAACCCTGATATGTTTGATGTAACATCCCGTCACCAATGGGAAGGGTAGAATAGTAATTTGGAATAGTTTATGAGTGCTTAGAATCGCCTTGATATGTTCATGCATAGACATACCGGTGAATAATGAATTTGCACATGAAAATGACTGTACATGCATTCGTGACATTTCCCGTTATATTTGTTAATAAATGTGATTGTTATGAAAAATGTGATTTGTGTGCTTGAAAATTGAGTCATCCGCCCTAGGTGATCAAGTTGATCAACCAGCTGAGCAAGGATCACCCGGAGCCAATAGGGAGTCCTCGGTGCCTCGATTTGAGGAATTGCCTCCTAGAGTTCCCGAGAGAAGGGAGAGGAGCTATGATAAGCTGCGTAAGCAGGGAGCTGTGGACTTCTACGGAAGCATAGACCCTGTTGAAGCTAAGGGATGGCTTGAGAGGACAGAGAGAGTCTTCGATCAGATGGATTGTGAGCCTAATGAGAGGTTTGATTATGCAGTGTCTCTCCTGTAGGGCTCAGCTTACCAGTGGTGGAAGACTGTCCCGGGCAGTACCACCAGGCCTTGCCTATTAAAGTGGGAAGACTTTCT
>JAOQMP010036251.1:0-11651 GCA_027563575.1 Erythroxylum pedicellare | reverse complement strand
TGTAAGACATAAAAAAAGAAATAATTCTAGCCATTTCCTAGTAAGGTTTCATCCTTCTATCTTTGTGTGGACTTTCATTAGAGACAGTCTACATTGATCGTTATGGTTTATGCTAACCCAATGCGGAGAAGATTAAAGAATGAAGGAGATCATCATAAAGGTATGTAAACATCATACATTTCATGTTTTTGTTTTTCTATATCTATATGCATGAGTAGATCAAGTTTTTGAGGTTCTATTTTATTTTTGCTGTGTATATTTAATATATATTATTTATGAGATGCATGATCAGAACCTAACAGTGGTATCAGAGCCATCTTGTGCCTTGTTAGCAGTAGAATACATGACATGTGAAAACTGTTTTTATGGTTGTGACAGCTTAGGATCCTGTAATTTTTTGTCCGAAATTAATTATATAAAATTTTTTTTCACAATTTTCTTTCACCAATTTGTTCATAAGATGTAGGTGAATGATTTAGTGTGATTGAAAATATTTTTAATGTGATTAAAATATTTAATTTCAACTTTACAAGAATATGCATGAAATTTGTCTTTCTGTTGGACATGTGATGTCTATTGGCTAAATTGATGAGGTTACACATGATTTGCATGGAATTTGATTCTTGAAAAATTATGTGAACATATTTGAGATGTTTTTATGCCTCTATAATTTTTTTAGATTTATTTTTTTAAAATAATTTTATCAAACAATTTTTCAGATCTGGACAGTTTTCCAAAAATTATAGGATCTATTTTGTTTGATTTTTTGTATGTTTATATTTCAGTTCCAAAATCTTAAAAATATTTTTCCGTAATAAAAATGTGTTAATTTGATGTTTGATGCATTCCTAAATGATTTTCCTTGAATTTTAATTTCCAGAAAATTTTAGAAGTCATATTTGTCATTTTTGGTGTCTTATCGGTGTTTTGGTGATTATGATAATTTTTGGGTAATTCCTAAATCATTTTAATCATCATAAAATGACCTAGAAATGCTTGGAATGATGATTTGATTTTTTATAAAATTTGGAAAATTATAGAAAATAATTGTTCAATTAATTTTAGTAGAGCAACATATTTTCTAGTAAGACTAAAAAAATTGGCATTTATGACAAAATTGAAGTTGTTTAAATTTTGAACATCAAATAATTATTTTAATGTAAATTAATTATGAATTAATTTCTGGAATTAGGAATTCATGTTAATTAGATTAATATTAATTCCAATCGAAATAACATACAATAGTAATTTTAGCCAAGTTAGTAAAAGGAAGGTGGTAAATCTAAGTGTTAGGTTGGGCTTAGATCCAAATGTTGGATTGGGATTTCATGTTAGGATCCATAACATGTAAGAACCAAAATGATGTGTTTATATATATGCATTAGAGAATGCATGGTTAGGAGAATGTGTGGGCTTGTATGATGGATGGTTATGGGCTTTGGACCAATTTGATTGGGTAGTCCATATCATGCCATGTGATTGTAGTAACTATATGTATATATATATGAGTTATATGTATAAGACCATTTAAGTTGGATGAGACCTTAGGTAAATCCCTCACTTAGAATATTAAAACTAAAGCCTTCTTTTAATATAGAGAGAACTAGAGTCCTTTTAAAGTTAAGGTTATTGGGCAAACCCAAGCCCGCTTTACACGGATATGTTCGAACTATAAAAATAGGATTTCCAAATTAATGGGTCGGTTTTAACTTGAAGCATTGGTTTGTTAGGCAAATCCAAGAACAACGTGGACAGAGGCGAAGTTGGGTATTGTACATAAGATGTACACGTGTCAAGAGTTGATAGCCCAGTGAGTGTGCACACATCAACAGTTGATAGCACTAGATTCAATAGTTGCATTTGAGATGCAATTGGTATAATCGATACCTACCGATTGAACTAAGGTGGCTTCTTGTGCAAACCCAAGGTCATTCTTAGAGTTATTGGATATCGACTCACTAGGAGAATTCCTCTACGAGTTCTCTCAGATTTATATTGAAGGTTATGAATTTGTGAAAAATAGTGGGAGCCTGTAAGTTATTAAAGTCCTTTTGGACATGCATTTAAGTACATTCTAATTTTTCTCTCTTTGATGAAAGGTTGCTATTGCCTGAGTCAACACCCTGAGTACTAGTGTGAATCTAAGATCATTAATGGAAGCAAACAAGTTGACTGGACCAAACTTCTTTAATTGGCTCAGGAACGTGAGAATAGTTTTCAAGTTTGAGAAGCTTGGTTATGTCTTGGAAGAACCACTTCTCGATCCCCCTGCTGCTAATGCTTCTGATTATGATCGGAGGGCATATAGGAAGCTTCTCAATGATAGCGAGATGGCTAGTTGTATTATGTTAGCCACTATATCATCATAGCTATAAAAGCAACACGAGGCTATGGATGCTCATAACAAAGTCTATCATCTTAGGGAGCTCTTTGATGAGCAAGCAAGGTTCGAAAGGTTTGAGACTTCACGATTGCCCTTCTACTCCAAAATGGTTAAGGGGACATCTCCAGTACAATATGTACTAAAGATGAATGTCTACATTAAGCGGTTGGCCTCTTTAGGTTTTGTTTTAGATCATGAATTAAGTATTGACATAATTATGACGGGTTTAACCGACAGTTAATCACGATTTTTGCTTAACTATCGGATGAATAATATATCCAGCACAATTCCTGAGCTGGTTAACATGCTCAAGGTAGTTGAGCCATCTGTTTGCAAGGATAAGGTTGTGATGATGGTGGACTCTTTTGGTTTGAAAAAAAAGAGTGAAAAGAATAAGAAGGCTGCAGGGCCTAAGGGAGGTGTCAAAAAACCAAAGAAGGCTGCCTCGAAGGGAACTTACTTCCACTGTGGCAAGGATGGCCACTGGAAGAGAAAATGTAAGGCCTATCTGGAGTCCTTGAAGCAGAAGAAGGCATCTGATGACTTTTAGACCTAATACATATTGATGTATGTGGTCCGATGTCCATACATGCCAAAGGTGGTTTTGTATACTTCATTACTGTTATCGATGATCATTCTTGATATGGGTATATGTATCTTAATGGATACAAGTCTGAAGCTTTTGAAAGGTTCAAAGAATTTAGAAATGAATTTGAGAAACAACTTAGGAGAAGTATTAAATTACTTCGATCGGATTGAGATGGTGAATACTTAAGCTAAGAGTTTTTGGATTATCTCAGGGATATTGGAATATTGTCCCAGTAGACTCCACCTTACATGCCACAACACAATGGTGTGGCTGAGAGGAGAAACCAAACCTTGTTAGACATGGTGAGGTCTAAGGTACATTGAGCAACCTTACTCCTAATTAAGGCTAAATGCCCAAATTGAGGCCAAACTTTTTTAGGTTTGATCAATTTAGGACCAAATGTTTTAAGCTGCTTAATAAAGGTATAAATGTTCTTAAGCCTGCTCAATGTTAGGCTATTTTGGACAGAAATTAGGATATGTTATACCCGTGCTATTATAGACATGCTAGTTGGTCTTTATATAACATTTTGGAAATACAAGTGGCTTACGTTGTAATATTCTGCCTCCTAAAATTGTTAAGAGATTAAACTGTTAAATTGAATCACATAAGTTATTTCATTTAAGAATTTACGAGGTGCATTTCGTTCACATGCATAATATTCGTATACACATATGAATCATGATTTAGAAAACATTGTAAGATAGTATATGCACTCAATTGACATATTCTAGGGTATGGAATGAAAATGAATGTGATATGAATGTACATTCCCAATGTTTTGTATTTTGATTTACTAAAAACATGAATTAATGGATTTTAATTAGTGAATTAGGAATTTATTGTTACAATTTTGATGAGGTGATATGTGCATCTAGTTTAAGAAAATGTTAAAGAGCAAGACAAATTTATCTATGGGAATTTAGGATAATTAGGCCTCTGAAATGGTGACATGTGGCATTGGGAATAAGCGACAAATGGCTCAGTTAAAAGGATGAAAAGTGGCTTGAGTATAATTGCAACAAGTGGCCCTTTAAGTTTGTGACAAATGACATTTTAGACTTGGGACATGTGTAGCAATAGAATTGGTGAAATATATAGCCTTACAATTAGTGACATGTGTAGCCTTATAAGTAGTGACTTATGTAAGCTTAAAATGAGTGACATGTGGAGCCCAAAGTAAGCGACAGATGGAACAATATAATAGAAACATATGGACCAAGAGAAGGATAACATATGCACCAATAAAATAGTGACACGTGGACCAATGGAATGGTGACACATGAATTAGTTTGACCTTAATGAATTTTCTAGAGAAAATGGATGAAAAGGCAATAGAAGTGAGAGTGAACATTGGCCATAAGGTTGGAAGAGGGTGAAAAACGAAAATGAGAAGAGGAGGAGAGAAAAAGGGGAAGAGAAGAGGAGAAGGAAAGAAGTTATCAAGGTAAGTTGAAATTCTAGTTTCAATTTCATCTTTCTCTTTCTATCTGTCTTTCATATTCTTAGAGCACGAATTTGAAGAAACTCGAAGAATGAAAGTTTTAGATATAGGTTTTAACTTGACCTTGGAAAAGTGGCCTAACAAAATAGTGACTAGAGTTCGAGTCATGTTTCTTTCCCTTATACTGCCTGTGATAGATGCTTGTGCAGGAACCTTGTATTATTTCCTGTTTTGTGGGAGCTTAGAGTCCAAATTAGTGAAAAGTGATTATTGATGTCTTATTAATACTTCTATGAAATGTTTTTGTTAGTAAATGTATTGATAATTATTTATTGTGGTTTAAGTATTGGTTGCTAGTCTGTTTCTTACCAAAAAGAGGACAAAATTTGGATGGAGATTATATTTTAAAGGGAGATACTGTTTACGTAATTTTTAGATATATTAATACTAATGGAAGTCTAGTTTCAGGGGGCATAAGAATCATGGAATTTGGATTTTTTTAGAGAGAGTTATGATTAAAAGAGAACAGCTTGTTCATAAAGGAACATTAGGTAGAAAAGGATGTAAATATTGCACATAAGGTTAGGTTAACTTGATGGTTAAGGAGACACTAAGCTGAATTAGTAAGTGAATTACTGACCTATTGACATATATTAGAATAAATTTTATGATGATTGATAAGGGATGAATTTGGTTGTGATGGTGTATGAATATGAGATACATGCTTGAGTAGTAAATACATTGTATATTTGTATGTATAAAGGCTCAAGAGTTGTGGATCAAGGAGCTTGTACGGAGGATTGTTGAAGCCAAGGGAGTGTACACTTTCTTTTAAGATGAGTTGGGGAAACCATATCTCTCAAATGGGATTAGGACATCCCAAGACATGCATGATGACTTGTATGTGAATTTTGAACTTAGGTAATACATAGTAGAATTAAATCTCAAATAGATGCTAGTATACTTGTGTATTTAATAAATGACATTGTTTTGAATAACTCTTTGCAATTGGAGTGCAACTGATGCTTTTATTACGTATTTTGATAAACGATATTGTTTTCAACAAACCTGCACTTGAAGTGCAAAAGACAATGTTTTATTTTCTGAAACTACATTTTTGAATAACTTTGCAGTTGGACTGTAAAAGATGACTTTTATTACATGACATAATGTTTTGGAACTTTCATATGCATAATCGAGCCATGTATGCTGCGTGTATGTGTTCTCTTTTGTCTTAGAGTTATGGCAAGGTTCCATTTTATCGATTAGACCAATAAATAAAAACATGGTGCCTTACTTGATTTTAGTGCTTAATATTTATATATGATTTTTTGATTGTTCAGGTAACGATTAGCCAATCGTGTGCTAGGCACAACAGATTAAGCAAGCCCTGTATCTTTAACATTGGTACATAAAAGTCGAGTCCCTATATCGACACCTTCTACGGGACTTACAGGAGATTCCACACCTAGGGTTTGGTCACCAATGAGGTCATCTCCTAGGGTTATGATGCTCTTGTCGACTGTAGTTCGAACTCGCCACGGATGAAAGTTGAACTAAAACTGGGAATCAATGGGTGTGCACATTAGTTAGGCCAACCAATGGTGACATGCATGATTGTTTTGGCTTATTCTAAGATTTGTTTTCTGACGAGATTTGATTTATATATGTGATGCTTTTCTGCTTTTATGTACTGGAACTGGAACCTATGTTCATTGGATGAGTAATTAATAGGCTAGGTCTATGTGGTTCCTAATTAGTATATGTTGAATCAGTCTAGGCTTATATGTTTCTATATCATGTATGTTCGCTTCATAGGTTATTTACACTGTCTTGGTGTGTATCGAGTCCTATTTGCGATATATGTTTTTCCTACTCACTGAGTACATAGTGTACTCACCCCCTCCGCTTTCCAACCATGCAGGTTAATTTGGTGAGCTTGAGGCTCTGAGTGTATTAAGCGATCTTTTGACATTTTTAGGGCATTACTACATGTAGATAGTCTCTATTTGTACTTTTGTTGTATAGTGGCTCATGAACTATTTTTTATTAAGTTAGTTAGGTTAATATGCTTTATGATTTTGTAAATTTACTCTTGACCATCTTATGGTTTGTAAATGACTTTATGTATAAACTTTTTGTACTATTGTTGAGATTGCTCTTGAGTGGACTTAAAAGTCCAGAAGTTGCGGTAGAGTTTTAATCTGAATATAGAAGTGCATTTAAAACTAATTTACAGGTATTTTAATTAAGTTTTGAGATTTTCAAAATATAGTTGTTGTATTGTCCAAATGTTTTCAAAGGATATTCAGTTAGCCTTGCATAGTCGGGTGAAGGGTATCGTGAGTATCCTTAGCCTGGGTATCCAGCAGTTGTCATGTGCTCGATATAGTATTGGGTCATGACATAAATCCTCTGGATTAGGGTCAAACTTAATAGAGGGATTCATAAAACGACAATGCAATCCTATAAAATTTAACCTAAGTAATTTAGTTAGAAATCTAAGGATTAGTTATTTGTGGGGTCAAGGTTAACTACTAGCATACCAAAGGAGTCTCCACAGTCTAATAAATCATCAAACATATAACAAAAGATCAATTTGTTAAGGTTTAGGGGATTCAGACCTAAGTACCAATCACTTGATATTGATAATTAACTTAGTGTATCATATCTCTTTGCTTTAATCATGTTGTTCTTTTATTTTCATTGCTTAATTTAGTTTATTTAATTTAAGCACAATCAATTCTTAGGCTAGATAATAGAATGATAGTAATTACTAATACTCACAGTCCTCGTGGGATTGACCTATACTTATCGATATTAGCTACAGCTATATCATGCACTTGCAATATACCATTATTGACAATCAAGAAATAAGTCAACCATGGAACATGGAGATGAAATCATAATAATATATGATATGCAAAAGGTATATAAATGTAGACTTGTGTTTTTTGACTTGTGTTGTTTGTTATATTATATATTATTATATTACTTTATTTCACTCTTGTTTTATAACTTATGTATCTAAAGATTAATAAAAGCTATAAAGGAGAAATTTTCAAATGCATATCATAGAATATGTGTTATAAATATTTACCATAATTGTTTTAGGCAATGGATTGATAAGGACTTAAAAAGCAATTCTGGGTATGTGTATGGTCTACATACATAGAAGACTTTAATGAGCACTTAAAGAAATTGGACAAAATTCGACTTGAATGTGTTCCTATGTGACTTAAATATCTACAAGAGAGTTAGGGTAAGTCATATCAATCATTTAAGTCAAAACATGCAATCATTGATAATAATATGAGCAAAACTTTCAATGGACGGATCCTACTAAGTAAAGGTAGATTAGTGACTAGTATGCAAGAAACTATAAAGAAAATTGAGATGAAGAGACATTGATAAATATCAGCTTATGCCAGCACCTACTTTTAACCATTCTTCTGATCCTTTTATAAGGATTTTGAGGTTCAATAATTAAGATAAATGCTAAACGTATGAAGATGGCTTTGTAAGCATTAAAGGTTGGTCAAGATTAATCAGATGCATTGCCAAGATTAATCACTTTTCTACATGTTATTAAAGATGGAATATGATTAATACATAAAGAACAAATCTTGGAGAATGTCCAACAACATTCAATTATTTTGAGTTAAATGGAGCCTAATTGACATAATTAAGATAGATTTAAGTGTTTTAGTTTTTTTTTATTAGTCAGTATATTTTACTATAATTGGGCTATAACTTAATTATAAAGATTAAACCATGTTAGCATTGTTTATAGCTGTTTTGTAGTTTCCTATTTAGGTTAGGACTTGTTATAGGGTTAATTTCTATGTTGTTTTGGAGTTTCCTATTTGGGTTTTTTTAAGAAAAGAAGTATAATTAATTAATAAAGAAAAAAAGAGTTATATAAGCTTAAAAACAAGAGGGAGTACCCCTATCTACCTTACCTTTGAAGGCAAAGCATTAAGGACAAGAAAAGCAAAGTGAAAATAAATGTAGAAAAGTTTACACTAAAGATTCAGTGAAAAACATATGTTTGAACTACAAGTCAAGTATAGGTTCTTCATCAAATGAGTTCCCGAACTTTAGTGATGATCGTTGATATCAAAGCTTCCTTGGAAGAAGATTTACTGGCAAAACATCTTAGGTTGCATTCTCTCTGAGATGTAATAAATGAGTGAAGATCCAAGAGTATTATGGCGAGGGTAAAATTTGCCAAAAACTCACATTTCTAAAGTGAACTTTATGCACCCATTTGATCCATAAATCCCCTCTTTCTGTAAATAATCATCATAGTCTTTGGTAAAAAAAACACCTTTTGCATACTAGTAACTGATATAATGCCTAAACCCCTTTGTTTCTTCGATTTAGTGACCTCACTCCACTTGACCTTTGCTTTCCTAGCATTTTTAGTTGTACCCGACCAAATAAAAGCTTTTATGATTCTATCAATCTCCTTAGTTACACTCTTAGGCAAGATAATATGAGTAGACCAGTCTAAGTGCATGTTATTTATGACAGAGATTATTAATCTTACCCTGGAAAAATAAGATAGATGTCGGTTTTGCCATGCATTAATCTTGCATTTAATATTTTCAAATAGAGGGATGCAGTCAAAAAAATTGGGCTTAGAAGAAGTAATGGGAACTACTAAGTATTTGAAAGAATGGTAATGTAAGCTCATACCAAGTATTCTACTGATCTCCTCCATACTTCTCACATTTGAACATATGAACAAGTAACTCTTCTCAAAATTTATCTTCAAACAAGTCCATTTGGAGAAGATTTACAAAGTCTAAAGAAGTAAGTTGATTGATGTCGATTTAGCTCCACAAGAATGTACCAAATCATCAAATAAGAGGAGAGTGAGTTTGCTTTTTGTAAATTGATGGTGGAATGTGAAGCTAACATTAGAAGCAATGAGTTTGTTTAATAATCGGGATAGGCCTTCCATAGCTATTGTAAAGAGCAAAGGAATAAAGGGTCTCCCTACCGTATTCCTCTTGATAAGGCAGTAGTGATGCATGACATGATCGATTTCAACTATGATATTAGGAAATCCATTAGTTTCTAAGCAAACTAGGATGAATCTTTAGCAAAGAGTGTTAAAGGTTTTTAATAACTCAATTTTCAATAAGCGATTTTTAATTCTTTTATCAGATTTATACTCTCTTATCAACTATTGAATTAGTATTATATTGTCTCCAATATTCCTCTCTGGGATGAATGCACCTTGAGAAACATTGATAACTTCCTTGAGCACCTTTTTTAGTCTTTTAGTAATTAGTTTATTAATAACTTTATAAAGAGTGTTACAATATGAGATTGGACTGAAGATTGACATATGCAAGGGTTATTTTTCTTAGACACTAGATAGATATATGCGTGGTTTACCTCTTAAAGAAGATTAGAGAAAGAGAACATCCAAGACAACTTCAGTGAACAAAGTCCCTGTGATCTCCCAAATATGTTGGAAAAAACCGACAGAAAAAACATCAAGGCCTGGGGCTTTGGTAGGATGCAAACTAAAAATTGCCCTTTTCAACTCCCACTCAATGAAAGGGGAACTCAAGGATGCTTTTGTATCTTGATCTAGTGAGCTTGCTAGGAGTTTTTTCATATTGCAAGAGGGTTCTTCAGTATGATCATGCCCCATCAAATGAATGAAAGTTTTTTAGCCAAAGATGAAAGGTATTCATGATCTAAATGGTTTTTTCCTTAATCATCACTGAGTTATCAAATTATGTGTCTATTTATTCTAGGCAGTATAGAAGAGTGAAAAAATTTGGAATTAGTGTCACCATCTCTCAGCCATTTTACACAAGTTTTTTGCTTAAGGATGGAGTTCTATGTATTAAGGGCCTATTGCTACTCATTCAAAGTATGGACCTGTATAGTTCTCAAGTTAGGAATTATAACATTTTTCCTTTGCTGTCTTGAGTCTTAGCGTGATGTCTGAAACGTTATGAGAATGTTGTCGAATAAAAAGTTTGAGTGCAACTTTAACCTTTTTCAATTCTTACATGAGCTAGTATGCTTTGAATCCTTTTATATCTTGGTTCTAGTAGCTAGAGATAAGATTCATAAATCCCTCCATTTGAGAGATACCATTGAAATATCAAAAGGGAGTTCCAATCTTTTTGAGTTGAGCAGTTCCTTAGATTAGCATATAAGAGTGATTAGAGAGAACATTATCACCCAAATGTATATGGGAGTGAGGAAATTAGGTTGCCCAGTTAGGATTCATAGGGTTCTATCAAGCTGTTTTCTAAAGAAGATACATCCCATTTCCTTATTTGACCAAGTGAAGAACCTACCAGACAAAGAGAGGTCCATCAGCTCCATATTACTAAATAGATTGTTGAGCTCTTTTATGTTATGTATAGATTAAGGTGTAGTTAAAGTCTCCATTGACGATCCATGCTTGCTGAATAACAGTTTGTAACTTGTTTAGATCTGACCATAACTTGTGCCTCTAAAATCTAAAGTTAGAGGTATAAATAAGTGTGAGATTAAATTCTATATAATGCCCCTCTAAATGACACTGCAAAGGCAATTGTTTATCACTTTCCTCAACTTTATAGTGGGAGAGATTATTAGCATGAAATTTCCAATTAGCTCTAAAAAAATAGGTCCTTTGGCTGAAGTCGTTCTTTAAATTTGGTTTTAAGCAAACCAACTAACTAAGGCTGCTTTTCTTTCACTAATTCCTTCACCATGGACATTTTAAGAGGGTCATTAGGCCCTCTAATGTTCGAAATGAAGATTGTAATTGAGGGGAGAACCACTTTTTTTTTCCTTTCCTCCTCGCAGATCTACTCCTAGACTTAGTAATTTGGATCTTGAATTCCTCATGATCATCTTTGTAATAAGTTTGTTGTATAAGCTTTACATAAAAAGAATTTTCAAGCACTTCAATAATTGATTCGAAGGAGGCATCATCAATACCCTCAGGTCCTTTGCAACTACTATCTTCCAATGGCCTAGGTACATTGCCATTCAGTTTTAAATGAAGTGATTTATGAACAACCTTATTGCAACTACTCTATCAATGTGAAGGACCTATGCTGTGAAGAATTAAGTTTCACATAATTTTGGTTATATAAATTTCCTTTAATATTATCACCCTATTTATCATCCCTGTCATACATTTACCTCAAGCTCATTAAAACCTTGTAACAAGACCTTTTGATTTTTGTTTCTAGTTTACTTATAAGTGG
>JAOQMP010036164.1:0-11657 GCA_027563575.1 Erythroxylum pedicellare | reverse complement strand
ATGTACAAAAATTGCCAAATCACATTTAATACACTCCAATTTAAATCCACAATTTTCATTTATAAATCAAATTTACCCGAAAATGCCAACAAATGCATGTACAATCATATGAATGTGCAAAATAAATGTGTATGGCACTATTAATTCCTAATTTCTCAAAACATCATAATTCACAATTATAACCCTAATATAGGTAATGGGATATTACAACTCTCCCCTCCTAACAAAAATTTGGTCCTCGAAATTCTTACCTGAATGATCAAATAGGTAGGGGTACTGATTTCTCATGTGCTCCTCAGTTTCTCATGTGGCTTCTTCACTCGAATGATTCTTCCAAACAACTTTCACCATCGGAATCACCAGGTTCCTTAATTGCTTATTCTGATAGCCAATTATCTTAACTGGTTCTTCTACATAGCTCATATTACTAGAGACTTCAATCTCCTGAGTCAGTATCACATGATTTGGATCCGACCGATATCGCCTAAGCATGCTCACATGAAACACACTATGCATCTGAGCTATTTTCGAAGGTAAGGCTAACTTATAAGCCAATGGTCCGATTCTTTCGATTATCTCATATGGACCAATATACCTCAGACTTAACTTACCCTTCTTGCCAAATCTCAATACATCTCGCCAGGGTGACACTCTCAGGAATACTCTGTCACCAACCTGATTCCATATCTCTCCTGTGCTGATCTACATAGCTTTTTTGTCTATCTTGTACCATTTTAATTCTGCTATGGATTAATTTTACCTTATTAGCAGTGTCCTGAATAACCTCTAGGCCTTCGACAATTCTTAGACCCTCTTCATCCCAGTATAAAGGCGAACGACACTTCCTGTCGTACAATGCCTCATATGGAGCCATACCGATACTACTGTGATACTGATTATTGTAGGCGAATTCAATCAAAGCTATATATTTATCCCATGCTCCCTGAAACTCCAAAACACAAGTTCTGAGCATATCCTTGATAGTCTTGGTCATTCTCTCACTCTGACCATTTGTCTGAGGATGAAAGGTCGTACTAAAATTCAGTTTGGTACCCAAAGCTGTCTGTAAACTACCCCAAAATCTTGAGGTAAATCCAGGATCCCTGTCCGAAACTATAGACACTGGAACCCCATGTAACCTCACAACCTCATTCACATATCGCTGAGCTAACTGATTTAGTGAAAGATTTTCTCTCACTGGAAAGAAATGAGTTGATTTGGTCAGTCTATCCATAATGACCCAAATGGCATCATGTTGTCTCGGAGTCCTCGGCAAACCCATAATAAAATCCATCGTGATTCGTTCCCATTTCCACTCTGGAATAGGTAATGAATGTAATTTCGCAGCTGGAGCCTGATGCTTAGCCTTAATCTGTTGGCAAGTTATGCATTTAGACACAAACTCTGCTACTAGTTTTTTCATACCACCACCAGTAATTTTGTTTCAGCGTGTTATACATCTTGATAGTATCAGGATGCATAGCATAAGATGCTAAATGTGCTTCCTTTAAAATCTCTTTCCTCAAATTATTAACGTTGGGCACACATACTCTTTACTTTAACCTCAAAGTATCATCTCTCACTTTAAACTCAAAATCTGGATTCACTTTCAACTTCTCAATTAACTTTATTAAATCTGGATCTCTGCTCTGAGCTTCTTTGATTCGTTCAACCAAAACAGGTCTCAACTTCAAAGTAGCTATCAATGTATCATTTTGCTCTAAATTTAATTCAACATTCAATGCTCTCAACTAAACTAGGCTCGGTAACCTCGATACCTGTACTTGTGATATACTGCTATTAGACTTCCGACTTAATATATCAGCTACCACGTTAGCTTTGCCAGAATGGTACTCAATTTTACAATCATAATCTTTTAACAGTTTAATCTATCTTCTCTACCTCATATTCAACTCTTTCTGGCTCAATAGATATTTCAAACTTTTGTGATCAGTGAACAACTGAAATGTTTCTCCATCCAGGTAGTGTCTCCAAATTTTCAAAGCAAATACTACTGCAGTAACTTCCAAATCATAAACTGGATAATTAAATTCATGGGGCCTCAATGGTCTCGATGCATACACTATTACTTTACCATGCTGCATTAGTACACATCCTAAACCTTGATGCGACGTATCACTATCACAACATAATCTCTAAAACCTGATGGGATAGCTAACACAGGCGCTGAAGTTAACCGATGCTTTAGCTCCTCAAAACTCCTTTGACAATCATCACTCCAACTGAAAGGCACATTCTTTCTTAAAAGTTTTGTCAAAGGGGCTTAAATCAATGAAAACCCCTCAACAAACCTTCTGTAATACCCAGCTAATCTAAGGAAATTTTGAATCTCAAACACATTCTTCGAAGTCTCCCACTTCATTATTGCTTCTATTTTCTTTGGGTCCACTTGAATGCCCTGTCCAGACACGATATGACCCAGAAATACTACTCGATAAAGCCAAAATTTGCACTTGTTGAACTTGGCATATAACTGTTTCTCCCTAATTGTCTGAAGAATCAATCTCATATATGCCACATGATCTTCTCTACACCACGAGTAAACCAAAATGTCATCGATAAAAATAATTACAAATTGATCTAAATAAGGTTGAAATACCTTATTCATCAATGTCATAAAAGCTTCCGGAGCATTAGTTAATACAAATGGCATTACCAAAAACTCGAAGTGCCCATATCTAGTTCTAAATGCACTCTTGGGAACATTTGCCTCAGCTATCCTCAGCTAGTAATATCCCGAACTCAAGTCTAACTTTGTGAACACCTAAGCTCCCTGTAACTGGTGAAACAAATCATCAATCTTCGATAATGGATATTTATTCTTAACTGTTATCCGATTCAACTGCCGGTAATCAATACACAATCTCAGAGTGCCATCCTTCTTCTTTACAAACAGTACCGGAGCTCCCTAAGGTGACACACTAGGCCTGATGAAACCCTTATCTAACAACTCTTATAAATGGGTTTTCAGTTCCTTCAGTTCAATAGGCGCCATCCTATATGGAGAAATTGATATAGGAGTGGCACTTGGGACAATATCAATAGTGAACTCCGTCTCCCTATCTAGGGATAATCCCAGTAGTTCAGCCGAAAACAGGTCCAGAAATTTCCTAGCAACTAGAATGTCTTGAATGGTTTCTTCATTCCGGGTATCCACCACGTAGGCCAGATAAGCCTCACATCCACCTCGAATTAATCTCAAAGCACTCAGAAATGAAATTAGTCAGGCTAGCACTACCTAACTAACTCTTCGACACACCACTCTCAGCTGATTAGGGGATTCAAGTACTACCTCCTTAGTATAGCAATTTATCACCGCCCTATGAGTACTGAGCTAGTCCATGCCTAAGATAAGGTCTATCTCTCTCAGCTGCAAAATGATCAGATCATCTTCTAATTCTGCCTGATCAATTCGAACTATACACTTTTTACATACCTCACCGATCACTATTGTACTACCTACTGGAGTGCTCACTATCAACCCACATTTCAGTATCTCTCGCTCATAATGCAATCTAGATGCCAGATGTGGGGTAATAAATGAATGGGTAGATCGTGGATCTACCAATGCATATGCTTCAAAATTAAAAATATTCAACACACTTGCTACCACATCTGGGGAGTCTTGTGTCTCCTATCTGGTAATGGCGTAGACCCTGACTTGGGAATGTGATTGGTCGCTCCGCACCTCAGTAATGACACTGGGAACTGTTGACTGAGTCCTACCTCTACCTCTGCCTCTCTGTGCAGGTCTGCCAGTTCTACTCTACTAAACTGTAGTCTCAGTCATAGTTCCTCCTCTAGCTCCAGATTGTGTTTCCAACATCTTAGGACAATCTTTGATCTGATGCTCATATGAGCCACATCGAAAACATGCTCCCGTTATCTGCCAACACTCACCACCATGCTTTTTACCACAGTGCTCACATTCAGGCAATTAGTGCGACTGACTAGCAGGCATTTGTCCTCTGCCTCCCCCAGACTGAACAAATCTACCTTTTCCTCGAGATCTAGATTGTCTCAATCTATATTGGAATCGATACGATATGTTTAGACGCTTTCTGAAGCTTCTGCCAGAATCAGCCTGAGACTCATCCTACCTTTTACCTCTAACCTCCTGTTTGTTTTTGGTCTGACCATCTTTCAACAATTGTTTAATTCTGATCGAGGCTGCTCAGAGTTCTGTAAAACTATTCAAGTTAGAAATGTTTAATCTCATTCTGACCTCCATGTTCAAACCATCCTCAAATCGTCTAAATTTTTCTTCTTCAGTTGGGATCAATACAATTGCATATCCCATTAGCTCATTGAATTTTATCTCATACTCTGCCACTGTGAGTCTACCTTGCTTCAGGTCTAAAAATTCTTTCATTTTCCTATTCAAGTAAACCTTCGGCATGTAGTTCTCATGGAACACTCTCAGGAAATCCTCCCAAGTCAAACTACAAGGTCTAATAGTACTGCCCAAAATAGTTTTCCACCACTGATAGGCGAGACCTTGCAAAAGTGAGATAGCATAATCGAATTTCTCATCTGTCTCACAGTCCATTTGGTTGAACACTCTTTCAGTTCGCTTAAGCCACCCTTCTGCTTCAGCTGAGTCTGTACTTTCGTAGAAGTCCACAACCCCTTGTTTTCTCAGCTTATCATATCTTCTTTCTCGCCTCACGGAAATTCTCGGTGGCATCTGAGCAAACTCAGGTATAGGAGACTCTAAATTGACTCCTACAAACTCCATTTCAGCTGACTCACGAATTGGCTCTCCTATTGAAGGTGACCTATAACAACTAAAAGCTGTGATCACTATCAGAATATCTCAGTATTTGTCATATCTCATCTCATATTTGTCCCTAAAGATGTCAAACCATGCTTTGATACCAAAAATGCAACATCCCACTACCATAAGGTAAATACCCGAATACCCGAAGGACATTCAAGTATATACCCTATGAAAATGATATGTTGGAGCAATAACAAATCCAACTTACACATGGCATCATTGAACAAATTCGAAAGTCACAAAATTCTTAAAATCATTCACTTCATTCATTTATAAAGCTTACACTATTTCCATCAAACAAATATGTACTAAACCTTATACAGGTTCTCGCAAAACTACAAAAAAATAACAAAAGCTATATTACTTCTGGTGTTAGTTGACAGACCTTTGAGCCATTTCTCTATCTAAAAGATTTCTTAAGTCCTGACTAAGGAACTAAGTCTCCTGTCTCGTACCTGAAAAATCATGTTGCAATTTTTTTGAGTTTTGCGAACTCAATGAGTTAACCATCATTGATGATTTCACCGGATTACACACACATACCACATATTTCGCATAAATTCATTTAGATCATATATACACTATAGATATTCGCATATCATGATATAGCATATAATCTCACAATCCACGTAGCCAAGTATAACAAATAGATTAGAACAATTTATCATTCGTTTCAGCTTTTCATTCAATCTTATAATGTTCTATGCATGAGACTCAACATTTTTTTTCTTATTGTTGTGACCGAGTGCCTATCACAAATTTATACAAATATTGGCCTATAGGGCTCAATCAAAATGAATCACAGAGCACAAATCAACGTGCAAAATTAGAATTTACAGAGCAAAGCTCTACATGGAAGCACTTCATACTAGCAACTCAAGTCACAACAACTTTATCTTAGCATACATTTTATGAAATGTAACAATTTCAAAATATCTCATACATCATAATCTTATACAAATGCTTAGATAAGATTTCACAGCCATTGGACCTAAGTCCGACATTCAATTCTTCTTGAGAAGTAAATGTCAAAATTCATATCAAATCAAAACACTCCCAATACATGCCCAACTATTAAACTCCTCGAACCTCAGGTCCGGAATCCAGAAACAACTCACAAACAGTTTAAAAATATTGGAAGTTTAACAAATCAAATTAAATTCAAATCAAAACAATATTAGGAAATCATCTAGGCTGACTCACAGAATGCTCCACTATGCTATTGCTTGGATGGTCTAGCAATGTCTGTCTGACTTCGACTTGGATCCTCTAAAACATACACAACACATTAACAACTATCACAATTTTGCACAAATGTATAAGTATTCCTTTATGCATATGTACTTATATAAAATATGCACAATATATGTTTAATGACAATTTCGAGTATCTTATTGAAATTTTCATCATCAAATCGATCAGGTATCAAATCCCTCATTAATATCATTTGGTACTTATAATTTGAACCAAAATAAAACAATGTGAAATCCATTTCATAACCTAATTGAACACTTCAGATTTTTCTTCTAATACACATATGGTTCAACTTTGCATATTAAATTTGATAAAATAACTGGCAAAATTAGGCAACACTTTCTTCTAAATAGTTGTTTTCCAATGTCTCAAGTTTCTATTGATACCAAAATCATTCAATTTGGTTCAGTATACCAAAAGTTATACCCCAAATACTTTAGACTATTTTTAAGCTTCAATAGAATTCTTACATCAAATTCCAATCAAAAATTAAAACTCTTAAAGATAGAATAAAAACTTAATTTCTTCATACAATTTGTAGCTCTATGTCTCTAGTTTACTCTATGTCTCTAGTTTACTCTAAATTAAAAATCATCCAATTTGGATAACTACAGAGAAAGACATGACCAAAAAACCAAAGTATGCTTAAGCTGTCAGGAAACTTCGAGTTGGCCACGACGAATTAAAAAGAGTTGATCGTAGTTCGCCGCGACGAACTTTACTACATTTAAAAAGATATTCTTCTTTCATTCTACTTAATTCCTCATGTATATTCTCACGTCAATTAACCCAAATAACATTCAAAACAATTCTTCTAACCCATTTTCAGTTCATTAACACCCACATAATTCAAAAGCCAAGATTCACACTTAATCATCAAACTTTGATTCTCAACAAACCCATGTATGAACAGTGAAAAAAGAACAAAATATGATCAACATGTTTCCTGAATTTCTTCTCATCTTCTTAAACATAGTTTTAGTGATTCTTCTAGCTCCAAAACTTAACTCAATAATATCTTACAACATCTGATTCCTCAAACAACTTTGCAAAAACAAAAGATCCTTATTCTGTTTTCTCTCTCAAACAGGACAGAACATATACATATACTTTAATTTCCTAACCTATGCAGGCATGTATATATTTACACTGAAAAACAACATTATCAGAACCACTTACTGGATTCGGCTATTCCCAGTGGTAAAGATAACTCAATGAGAACAATTCACTATTCAGTGATGAACAATACAAGGCTCTCTCTCTGCTGTATGCTTTCGATGGACACCAAAAGCTATAGTGATTTTTTTTCTTAATCCCAGCATGAGCCACGTGTAGTCTTGCATGGCTTACACTTATCTCACTGTAATTAAGCCATTCATCAAATACTACTTAACCACTTGTCATCTACCTTTTATTGCCATGTGTCACTCTATCATTAGTTCAAAATTAATTTTTTTGAAAATTTTTAAAATTCATCAAAAATTCCAAAATAATAATATGACTCTCCAAATAATTTTTCAGCTAAAAAATAATTCACCAAAATTTCAAAATATCCAAAATGTACCAAAATTGCCAAATCACAATTAATATACTCCAATTTAATCCACAATTTCCACTTATAAATCAAATTTACCCGAAAATGCCAATGAATGCATGTATAATCATTTGAATGTGCAAAATAAATGTGTATGTCACTATTAATTATGATGTGCATTTTCCTAATTTCTCATAATTCACAATTCTGGCCTTAACATGGGTAACGGGATGTTACAACTCTCCCTTCCTAACAAAAATTTCGTCCTCGATATTCTTACTTGAATGATCAAATAAGTAGGGGTACTAAGTCTTCATGTGCTCCTCCGTTTTCTATGTGGCTTATTCACTCGAATGATTCTCCCAAAGGACTTTCACCATCGGAATCATCCGGAATGCCCCCAAACTCAAACCTTTGCTTGTCCCCAAGCAAAATAAAGATTTAGAAAACATTTTCAAAGTTGCTCATCCAAGGAATCGTAAAAACTGTAAATCCAAGCTCTCAAATTCACTTTTAGCCTTTCCATTCAAACCGTTCCCACCTGAATAGTACAAAAAACTAAGAAATTACTCAAGTCAATCATGGAAAATCCTCATCTTGCAAGAAGCAAAGAAAACTAAAATAGGTTCCACAACAACTTATAACAGAAGTATCTCATATATAATGATGATATAATTAATTAACCAATCCCACAGGCAAGACATCCTAACCTATCTCCACTAATGTAGCATTTATTATTGAAGGATCAATAGGTGTTACTAGGTTATAATGAGACTATTGGGTGTGTAATGTGGGTTTGAAACAAAGAAAGGGGAAATAAAGGCTCAAAAAAATTGAGGGATGATTGTTTAAAAACGTGCAAATGTAGAAAACATACATAAATTCAATATATGTTTTTTTCTTTTTTTCTTTTTTCTTTTTTTGAATAAATAAGGAAATATAAAATTGACATCCAAATATCTCAAATGATTACAATCTCCCATCTCCAAATGAATTTAAATAGGCTTGGTCCACATATAAACAACATCAAGCCTCCACAAATTAGGACAACTTTCCCCAAACTCCTTTCATTGCATATTTTGGGGCTTCAAATTTCTCATTTTCATAGTTGGGAACAAACAAACAACTCTTGGATGTGATTCTTTTTTTATTTTGTTCCTTTTTTCTTTTCTCTTTTTCCTTTTTTTCTTTTTTTATATCAAAATTATATACATTCCAAAACATCACAAATCTTAAACAATCAAACCACATAAAAGGGTAGGAATTAAGCTCCTAAGCTTAGTTTAATTAAGGGTGTCAAGAAAAATGAGGATAATGTGTAAAGCTCAAAAGGGGTTCCAAGGGAAATAAAGGTGAGTAAGCTAAAAATCATTTAGGCTAGATAACAAAGAACGGTGTCTAAATCATTTCTTTCTTTAATAAATGGTATGATTTTGCCTCAACAGGATTAGAAAGCTTGTTCTAGGATTGGTGAGATGTCAATAAGTTACAAATTGCCAAGGAATTTTCTTTTAAGTTCTCCAAACGTCTAACAAGAACTAGGAAGATCTCCAATCAAATGAACATAAACTAAAGCAAATTCCTAAGATTCTTGTACTAATCAGGAACTTTCCAATCCACAACCCAATCTAAAAGTGAATTCAATTGCTTTTCTAAACAATTCCTATTCATCCATGGATAAGGCAAGAAATTTTTTTTAATATATACCATGAATGAATAAATCAATACCAATGCATGTAAAAGAATTGCAAAAGAAGAGAAAGAAAAAAAAACAAAAATTTCAACTCCACCCCCCTCGAAAACTCAAAGTTGATAGTGTCCTCAATGTCAAATAAGCCAAATAATTCTCATCCATAAAATTTCACACAATGCACAATATAAATCAAATACCAAATTCAACCAACCCGCACTCATTCATCAATTAAACATTACTGTCAAATAATAAAAGGAAGTTTAATGAAAACTTGTCTGGACTGTGACGGTGAGTGCGTTTCCAACCAAATCCTCTATTCATCCACAATCCTGAGTTGTTGTTCCTTCAAGAAAAAAATGATTGAGAATTATTAACTTGAGTTTAGAAAAATGGAAGCGCTATACTAAAAATAAATAAATGAGCCGAAAAGAAAAGGAAAGAAAATTGGGTTGCCTCCCAATAAGTGCTTGTTTAAAGTCTGTAGCTAGACTTTGAATTCTTCTCTCAAGGTGTTAGACTAGAAAGGGAGTAAGTTGTCCCTTTTTCGATTTGAGCTCCAGCAATGTATGACTTTAAACGTTGTCCACTGACCTTAAAAATTCCAGTTTTGGGGTCTTCTATCTCTATTGCTCCATAAGTAAAAACCTTCACCACTTTGAACGGCCTCGACCATCGAGACTTTAACTTTCAAGGAAAATTTTTAGTCTTGAATTGAAAAGTAGCACGAAATCTCCTTCTTTGAATTCCCTTCTTACAAGGTTCTTATCATGCCATCTTTTAATTCGTTCCTTGTAGATTCTGGCACTTTCATAAGCGTTTTGCCTTAACTCTTCTAACTCATTCAATTGCAACAGTCTTTTAGCACCTGCTTCTCTAAAATCCATATTCAGCTTCCTTATTGCCTAGTAAGCTTTGTGTTAAAGCTCCACTGGAAGGTGGCAAGACTTACTAAAAACCAATCTATATGGAGTTGTCCCTATAGGGGTCTTGTACGTCGTCCTGTATGCTTACAGAGAATCATCAAGCCTCAAAGACCAATCCTTCCTTGATGAATTAATCATCTTCTCCAATATAGATTTGATCTCTCAGTTAGAAATTTTAGCTTAACCGTTAGATTGAGGATGGTAAGCTAATGCTTGCTTATGGTAGACCCCATATTTCTTCAGCAAATTCTCCAAGGAACGGTTGATAAAGTGAGTCTCTTGATCACTTAATATGACCCTCGGGGTCCCAAATCTTATGAAAATATTCTTCTTAAGAAATTTTAACACCACTTTCATGTCACAAGTTGGACAAGCAACATCTTCTACCCATTTCGAGGTGTAATCTACTCCCAGCAAAATAAATTTGTTATCAAAAGAAGGTGAAAAAGCCCCCATGAAGTCCAATCCCCAAAGAGGTCCACTTCGAAAATTCCTTGCATTGGCATCTCATGCTTCCTTAAAATGGTTTCAGTTCTTTGACATCAGTCACATGCTTGAACAAAATTCCTTACATCCCGAAAAAGTGTTAGCCAATAAAATCCTGCTTGTAGCACCTTAGTTGCTGTCTTTTCTGAACTAAAATGTCCTCTATAAGGCGAGGAATGGAAATTCATTAACACTTCTTCAACTTCTTCGCTTGGCAAACATCGCCTAATAATTCTGTCTTTGCATCTCCGGAATAAATATGGTTCCTCCCACATGTAATACTTCAAATCGAAGAAAAATTTCTTCCTCTGCTGGTAGGACAAATCAGGTGGTGTAACTCTCGATTAAATAATTCACGAAGTCTATGTACCAAGGAATAATGGAAGGTATAACTGCTGCTAGTTCTTAGACAGCACAACATAACTCGTTCAGATCTGCACAGTCTGTGCACTGGGTACCTGCAAAAAAAAATAAATTCTCATCATAAAAATTATCATCTATATCCATTTGATGAGTTAAGTTTGAAAGCCTCGATAGATGATCTGCAACCACGTTCTCTGCCCCCTTCTTGTCTTAATCTCCAAATCAAATTCTTGAAGGAGAAGTATCCACCGTATTAGCCTTGGTTTAGCTTCTTTCTTTGTAAGTAGGTACCGAATAGCGGCATGATTTGAATAGAGAACAACTTTTGAGCTAACTATATAGGACCTAAATTTGTCCACTGCTAACACCACAGCTAGGAGTTCCTTTTCAGTAGTCGCATAATTCAATTGTGCGTCATTGAGTGTTTTACTCGCATAATAGATAGCATGAACTACTTTATCCTTCCTTTACCCAAGCACAGCTCCTACAGTAAAATCGAAGGCGTCACACATAATTTCAAATGGTAGAGACTAATCTGGGGGTTAAAGAATTGGAGCAAAAATTAAGGCTTTTTTTAACTTGTGAAAAGAATTCAAAAAAGCA
>JAOQMP010036146.1:0-11657 GCA_027563575.1 Erythroxylum pedicellare | reverse complement strand
TTGATAATGTGAGAATTTAGGAAATATATGTGTTTTATGGATTTGATACAAAAGTTTTATGACATTGAGCATTTTCAGTGGTTTTGCTTGTTTCCGATTATAAACTCGTTACCCATTAGCTTTTAAGCTTACCTCCATTCACCTTCTGATATTCAGGTGATGAGTACGAGACCGAGTAGTAAAGAGTCACAATATCACTCCAAAATTAGCATATTTTTGTAGTTTTGAGATTGATTATGTAAACACAAGGCTTTAGTTGCATTTCAAGTGTCTTTTGTATTTTGGAATTCTGCGAAGTGATGTATTGTTGCTTGAAATGCCTAATAAAGCTTTGTAAACTCTCATCTTTTGATTTTAATGAAATATGATGGTGTTTTACTCATGACTCTTATGGTTTGTACATTACATTTTCAAGTTTTTCATAAGGGTAAAAATTTATGTTCTGAATTCAGGAGAAAATTGTATAAATATAGGCACAACTAGATAAAGTTGTCTTCATGGAATTTGTAGCTTATCCTCTTAGCTTTCCAACGGTATATAGTTTGTAATTTTTGGACTTCGGATGAGAGAGTTATGGTCGTTACATGATAGCGGGTGTTGGTAGTCTCTCGTACTATCCTTGACAGGTTTTTTGTTTGATCTTCAGAGTTTGCTGCGGCAAAGCCAAAAGTACATCACAGTGAACTTTTCTAGAAGGGTCTTCCTTCAAGTTTCGTCGTGGCGAACTTTTCCTGAGAGGTCTTGTTTTTCACCTTCAAAGTTCACCATGGTGAACACTTTTTCCTAAGGGATTTTACTTTTGGAGTTTAACCCTTTTGGAGGTAAAATCTCTCTTTAGAGTCTTCACAGAAGTTGTTTCCTCTTCAAAACAGTCCTAAAATGACCTTAATCTGACATCTCTAGTAAAAGTTATACTCTTTTAAAAACAACAGGTCATCGTGCACCTGATAACTTGAACTCCTTTAATTATTTTGTCAATAACTTTGTCATCCGACCTCCAAATGATTTGATTCTTGAAGAAATAGATTCTTAACACAATGAAGTATCTCTCCATAAAAATTGGTATCCTTTAGTGTTAAATTGAAAAATTTTGATGTAAAGAAAGTGAGGGAATAGATTGGAAGAGCATGATTGTTTGGTTATGAACATACTTTGGCTTTTTAATCATATCTTGAGCTATAGAGCTCCGAATGAGATAGTTCTTAGTTCAAAAAAATTAGAGACATGGAGATACTATTGTTTTGAAAAAGGCAAATTGTGATTCCACTGTCTAACTGGTGTGGGCTCCTCCCTTGTAGGATGCGTGCTCAGATGTCACTTAGGACGTTGGGCACGAGTCTCGCGAGGGTGGGGTGCCCTACACTTATGATATCAGAGTGACTAGATTTAGGGGTATCGTTAGCATAAAATGGGTTGTTTTAAAATGAACATGCATTGTTTTGAATGAACCACGTGCATTGTTTTAAGTGAACAACATACATTGTTTTTGTATTGTTTCATATGATTTCAACATGAACTAAAAAGTTTTTAAATGGTTTTGAATTGAAGGAGTGATTATACAGCCTCGAAGGAGAACTCGAGGAGTTATGACTCGATCTTGCTCTCACCACGGGAGCACGGATAAATTTTATGTCCCACAATATGCAGGGATACATTCTGCTCCTGGTTCTGAGGCACCTAGTGTTCAGCATGAAGTGCCACCGCCTCCTCCTTCTATGGCTCAAATAAATCCTTTGGATTTGCAATTCTTTCAAGCCTTTGCTCAGGCTTTCACATATGCTATGAGCCAAGGGTCACAAGTTCCGAAGTAAGCTTCAGTGGAGAGAAGTGGGTAGTAGGATAAGCTTTGCCAATACGAGGCTATTGATTTCAATGGGACTACCAATCCTAAAGAGGTTGAAGCATGGTTAAAGAGGACAAAGAGAGTCCTATTTTAGATGAAGTGCTATGAGGAGAAGAAGTTAGATTATGTAGTGAGTTTGCTATAGGGGGACGCATTGTCAGGTTATACCTCTGGTGCTGTCATGGAGAGCCTTCGTGGAAGTGTTCAGGAAGAAGTATCTCTTGAGAGTTTATGTACAAAAGAAGGCCAAGGAGTTTTTAAATCTCACACAGAGGGATAAGAGAGTGAGTCAGTATGAGCTGAAGTTCACCTAGCTCTCACGGTATGCAGCCAACATTGTTGCGAATGAGGAAGATAAGTGTCGTAAGTTTGAGGGAGGTCTTCATTTGTGGATCAAGGAGAAAGTCTTGATCCACAATTTCTATGACTATCAATAGTTGGTAGATGCTGTACTTCAGGATGAAAAACTAGAGAACATAAAGAATGAAGTGAGTAGGAAGAGGAAGAATCAGGAACAGTCTTCCAAGAAGGGAATGAGTGCTCCAATGCCTGAGAGGAGTATGAGGAGTTTCCACACACAAAGTGAAGTGGGAAGTAGTGACCCTGCTAAGAGCAAGCAAGCAAAGGCAGTTTCAGTGTAGGCCTCAATTGTAGGGGGCAATAGAAGGGTAAAAGGGATCAGGTACACAAACCCCCAATGTGAGCATTGTGAGAAGTTTCACAAAGGATAGTGCTTCAAATTACTCAGAGCATGTTTCTGATGCAGGGAGAAGGGACACATGATCAGGGACTGTCCCTAGATACCAAGGTAAGAGGGTTCGCAATTGCAAGCTCTAGAAGAACTAAAACAGTGGGAACTAGGCATGTCACTGAGGTGGGCAGTTCTGGAGCAGCAAGTAAGGTTATTCCTCCAGGAAGGCCAATGGCTCAGGCACAGGCAAGGGTATTTGCTATAAATTAGGGAGGAAGCTGCAACCGCACCTGAAATTGTCACGGGTATGACTCAGTTACTTAATTTAGAAGTGTATTTATTGATTGATTCTGGTTCCACGCATTCTTTTGTTTCTGCAAGCATGACATTACATGGTGTGAATTTAGTGCCATTGGATAGTCCCTTGATTGTTAGTACTCCTCTGGGGAGGAATGTGATAATCAGTCAAGTATATAAAGATTGTGAGCTCTTTATTGATGGTGCTAGACTGGTAGTGGATTTACTACCTCTAGACTTAAAAGGGCTGGATGTCATACTTGGGATGGACACTATGGAGAAATATCATGCAAAATTAGACTGTAGCCTCAAAGAGATAGAGTTTGATCTTAGCATGGGTGAGGAGGTGATTTTCATTGGAGATAGGAGAACACCATTAACAAGAATTGTTTCAGCTTTATTAGCTGACAAGATGATAAGGAAAGGGTGTGAAGCCTTCTTGGCACACATTGTGGATACTGATGTGAATGGAGAGAAATTAGAAGATGTTCCGATTGTGAGGGACTTTCCAGACATATTTTCAGAAGATTTACCTGGTTTGCTATCGATGAGGGAAATTGAGTTTGCCATTGACCTGATTCCAGGTACAGCAACTATTTCTATACCACCATATAGAATGGCTCTAACTGAACTGAAGAAGCTTAAGAAACAGTTGGAAGAACTGTCAGAGAAGGGGAACATAAGGCTGAGTTCGTCACTATGGGGAGGCTAGTTCTAGTTGTTAAAAAGAAGGATGGAATATTGCAAATGTGTATTGACTACCGGAGACTCAACAAGGTGACTATTAACAATCAGTGATTTGTTCGATCAGTTATAGGGGATAAGGGTCTTTTCAAAAATTGATCTCAAGACAGGTTATCATTAGCTCAGGATCAGGGAGTCTGATGTAAACAAGATAGCCTTCAGGACACATTATGGGCATTATGAGTTCCTAGTCATGTCATTTGGATTGACCAATGCTCCAGCTGTATTCATGAATCTCATGAATAGGGGTCTTCAAGGAGTATTTGGATTAGTTTGTCATAGTGTTTAATGATGACATTCTGGTTTATTCCAAGAGTGAAGAGGAATATAAGGAACATCTCATAATAGTGTTGTAGACATTAAGGGAGAGGGAGCTTTATGCCAAATTCAACAAATGTGAATTTTGGCTGCCTGAGGTGATATTCCTTGGGCATGTGATTTCGAAGGATGGGATACATGTTGATCTAAGGAAGATTGAAGCAGTGGTGAAATGGCATGCACCAAAGATAGTGATAGAAGTGAGGAGTTTTATGAGTCTGGCAGGTTATTATAGGAGGTTTATGGAAGGATTCTCTATAATAACTTCTCCACTGACTAGGTAATTGAGGAAGAATCAGAAGTTTATCTGAAGTGATGAATTCCAGAAGAGCTTTGAGGAGCTTAAGCACATATTGACAAGTGCTCCAATCCTAACCTTACCTATAGGAGATGAGACTTATACAATTTACAGTGATGCTTCAAGAAAGGGTTTGGGCTGTGTGTTGATGCAAGGAGATAAGGTGATAACTTATAGCTCACGACAACTAAAGCCTTATAAGTTGAATTATCCGACTCATGATCTAGAATTAGCAGCAGTAATCTTTATCTTGAAAATTTGGAGACATTATCTGTATGAGGTTCAGACGAGGATCTTTACAGATTGTAAAGTCTCAAGGACTTACTAATCCAGAAAGAGTTGAATTTGAGACAAAGAAGGTGGATTGAGTTGCTAAAGGATTATAACTTATTAATTAAATACCATCCAGGAAAGGCATATGTAGTGGCGAATACCTTGACTAGGAAATCCTCCATAGCCTATGTTCAGACAGTTTATCTGTCATTGTTGATAGAGATGGCTAAGTTGAAAATAAGCTTAAAACAGGAGGAGCCCGATTGCATTATTGCTAATTTTATAATGAAACCGATACTTAGGGAGAAAGTTAGAGAGTTGCAAGCACAAGATGCATATTTGAGTAGGCTCTGAGAAGAAATTCAAAATGGTAAGAAATTTGAAGTGGTAGTGAGAGATGATGGACTTATGGTTGTAAGAAACAGACTTTGTATTCTAATTGTCAAGGAAGTAAAGGATGAGATACTCAACGAGGCACACAATACACCTTATGCCATGCACCAAGTAGCACCAGAATGTACAGAGATTTGAAAGAGCATTTCTGGTGGAAAAGCATGAAGAGGGATGTAGCAGAGTATGAAAGTAAGTGTCTAGTGTGTCAGCAAGTCAAGGCTGAACACCAGGCACTTGCAGGCAAGTTAAGGCCATTGTCCATTCCTGAGTACAAGTGGCAAAGGGTGATTTTCTGATGGGTTTACCTAAAACTAGTAGGAAGCATGATGCTATATGGATTATTGTTGATCGTTTGATGAAGTCAGCCCATTTTCTAGCAATTAAACAGACTGATTCTCCATATGTTCTAGCAAAGAAGTATATTAATGAGATAGTGAGACTACATGAGATTCCTGATTTTATAGTTTCTGATAGAGATCCTTGATTCACTTCAAGATTTTGGGAAAGTCTGTAAGAAGCTCTAGGGACTAAGATACATTTTAGCACTGCTTTTCATCCTCAAATAGATGGCTAATCTGAGACGACCATTCGGGTCCGAAGGAATGCTCAGGGCATTTGTGATGGATTTCAAAGGAGCTTGAGATGAGCATTTGTCATTTGTCAAATTTGCTTATAATAATTCGTACAACTCGAGCATTCAGATGAATCCTTATGAAAAATTGTTTGCAAGAAGATGTAGGACTCCTATATGCTGGGATGAAGAAGGAGAAAGGAAGTTAGTAGGACCAAAGTTACTCTAGATGAAAGTTGAAAAGGTCAATTTAGTTAACCAGAGGCTTAAAGCAGCTCAAGATAAAATGAAAAGCTATGCTGATGAGCATCGAAAGGAAATGGAGTATAAAGTTAGTGAGAAAGTTGTTCTTAAGACATCTCCTTAGAAAGGAGTCATGAGGTTTGGCAAGAAGGGCAAGTTAAGCCCAAGATATGTAGGTTCTTATGAGATTCTTGAGAGGATTGAACCGCTAGCCTATAGGTTGGCACTGCCACCCGAATTGTCACAGGTACATAATGTCTTTCATGTTTCCATATTGAGGAGGTATATATCAAATCTCTCTCACATCATTCAGACCACTGAGGTTCAATTGAGAGATGATCTGACATATGAGAAAACTCCAGTGGGGATTTTGGATACTAAGGAAAAGGTCCTTAGGAATAAGGCAATTTAACTACTTAAAGTCCTATGGAGAAACTATTCTGCGAAAGAGGCCACGTGGGAGCCCTTGGAATCTATGAAGGAGAAGTATCCACATCTCTTCAATGACTCAGGTAAGAATTTCGATAAAGAAATTTTTTTAAGAGGGGGAGAAATGTTGACCCCCAAATTTTTGTTGTTGAATTAAGCATGATTTAAATACATTATAAGCTTTTGATAGATAAAATTTTGGAGTTTAATTATTATGTCTTTGTTAGTAGGATTTATTTCATTGGATTTTTGTATTAAAAGTGGTAAGAGTACATGGGGGCAAATTTGGCAAGTCATTTAAGCATTTAAGATCATAAGGCATAAAGGAGAGGGCAAAGTGGACTTTGCATAGTCATTGAGGGTAGAATGGGAAGAAGAAATGTAGTCTTGCATTATAAGAAGGAGAAAACGTGAATTGAGGAAGAAAAAGAAGAGAGAGTCGTAGAGAAGAGAGAAAAGAAAGAAGATCAATTAGGTTTCATCTTTTCTTAATCTTGAAGAGTGATTTTGAGGTTGTTCAAGAAGGGAAAAAGAAAGAGGAAGAGAAGAGCTTCCATTTGAGCCAAACATCTTTCTATTTGGTGAAGACTCAAGGTAAGTTAAATTTTAATTCTTTGGATTTTGGAACGGTTTTTTGATCATGAAGCTTAGGAAATGCATGGGTTTAAGTATTCTAGGATCAATTTTAGTGAATGTGTGTTCTTTAGGTTTCCAATTTGAATACCTATTGAATCGAATTTTTTTCATTGTTAAAGGAAATCAAGAAGGGCAAGAGGAGAGGCATTTTAAAGCAAGTTTTAAGCAAGGAATTCAAGGTGGGCTTCGTGTTTATAATTGAGTAAATAAGCCATTAATGTTTCTTTCAAATAAATGGAATTTAATGTTTTCATCTACTTTATAAATGTGAATTTATTGCTTCTTGAATGATTTGAGAAATTGTTATCTATTTGGTATATGAATTGTGTTGATAATTTATAGAAAGAATGTGAGAACAGTTTTTGAAAAGATGTTATGCTTATGATACCATGTTTCGGAAATGTGCTATTTTAGGCAACATGTTTACAAGAAATGAAATGCATGATTATGTGAGTTTGTGGTGGTCTGTTCTATTATGTCGAGTGCAATTTGACTTATTAATGACTTCTCCCGCTTGCCCACTAGTGGCACAGAGCTCCTTCATGAACTCCCTCATATTTACGACTACGCAAAATCATTATGTGGGATTGCGATAGTACGTTCTATTTATGACTACATAAGACCATTTTGTGGGAATGTGTTAGTACATTCTGTTTACAGACCTACCCAAACCATTTCCTATGTGATTATGTGTTTAAAATGTGTTGACAAGTTTGATGATTACATGACTTATGTTGCTTTTGAATTGCTTGATAATGTGAGAATTTAGGAAATATATGTGTTTTATGGATTTGATACAAAAGTTTTATGACATTGAGCATTTTCAATGGTTTTTCTTGTTTCCGATTATAAACTCGTTACCCACGAGCTTTTAAGCTTACCTCCATTCACCTTCTCATATTCAGGTGATGAGTACGAGACCGAGTAGTAAAGAGTCACGACATCGCTCCAAAATTATCATATTTTTGTATTTTTGAGATTGATTATGTAAACACAAGGCTTTAGTCGCATCTCAAGTGTCTTTTGTATTATGGAATTTGCGAAATGATGTATTGTGACTTGAAATTCCCAATAAAGCTTTGTAAACTCTCATATTTTGATGTTAATGAACTATGATGGTGTTTTGCTCATGACTCTCATAGTTTGTACATTGCATTTTTAAGTTTTTCATAAGTGTAAAAAATTTTATTATGACTTCAGGGAAAAATTGTATAAATATAGGCATAATTAGAGAAAGTTGTCTTCATGTAAGTTGTAACTTATCCTCTTAGCTTTCCAAGGGTATATAGTTTGTAATTTTTGGAGAGAGAGTTATGGTTATTACATGATAACAAGTGTTGGTAGGCTGCACCACTATCCTTGACAGGTTTTCTATCTGATCTTCAGTGTTCACCGAGGTGAAGCCAAAAGTATGCAGCGGTGAACTTTTTCAGAAGGGTCTTCCTTCAAGTTTTGCCATGGTGAAGCCAAAAGTTGGTCGCGGCGAACTTTTCCTGAGAGATCTTGTTCTTCACCTTCAAAGTTCAGGTGGCGAACATTTTTTTCTGAGGGGTTTTAATTTGTGAGTTTGACCCTTTTGGAGGAAAAATCTCTCTTTGGAATCTTCAAGAAGTTGTAGATCTGGAAGTCATCTTCGAAACCATCCTAGAATGACCTTAATTTGACAGCTCTAGTAAAAGTTATGCTCTTTTTAAAACAACAGGTCATCGTGCACCGGAAAACTTGAACTCCTTTGATTCTTTTGGCAATAACTTTTTCATCCAACCTCTAAATGATTTGATTCTTGAAGCAATAGATTCCTAACACATTCCTCTACCTCTCCATAAAAATTGACAGCCTTTTGTGTTGAATTGAAAAATATTGATGGAAAGAAAGTGACGGAATAGATTGGAAGAGCATGATTGTTTGGTTAGGAACATACTTTGGCTTTTTAATCATATCTTGAGCTATAGAGCTCCGAATGAGATAGTTCTTAGCTCAAAATAGATTAGAGACATGGAGCTACGATTGTTCTAAAAAAGGAAAATTATGATCCCACTATTTGACTGGTGGGGGCTCCCCCCTTGTGGGATACGTGTTCAGATGTCATTTAGGAAGTCGGGCACAAGTCTTACAAGGGCGGGGTGCCATACAAAGTTGATATAAAAGTTTTCGTAATTTTAGTATCTCTTAATTTGAAAGCACAAGCAACCCTTTGGCTATTCCTTTTCTTCAATTTTTAAGTTGATGGACATGCTACAATCTCGTGTATATTTGTATTTGTTGTATTTATACTCACATTCATTGATCAAATTTATACAATAGTTATGGATGAACTCCAACCAAGAAATTTACTCCAGCTTCTTTGGAATCCAAACCAAGGATTCTTGTCATCAAATATGCTCATGATCCAGTTGCTTTCTTCCAACAACTTGCAAATTTGTTAACACATAAGTTCACATCCCTATTTCTTTGTTTTGTTTCAGGAAATTAAAATGATTTGAATTATGCATGTATTTGTGGAACCAAGAAGTGGTTTTTGGCTACTGGAACTCTCTTTTTATGTTTTTTACATTTGTAGTACATATATCATTACTGGTTCTGTTTCTACTTCTTGTGAATGCAAATTGTAAGTCGTCAAACGACTACCACTAAGATCATGATCTTAAATCCTCCACTCCATAGTTCAAGAAAATAAACTTAATTAAAGAGTTAAAGACAAAGCACTTTGATTGAATTAAAAAATTTTAATAGACACTCTTACATGGCCACCAATAGCATAATATGTAATATAATTTTATGTACATCCTCAACATTTTATAAATACATAAATATATCAAAAACTTTTTCAATCCTTTTTATTCGAATTAATTTTAAGTTTTTGTCTTCGATATATCAAACAAGTTAGGCTCTTTTTTAGTAAAACTTTACTAATAATTTTGGAATTGTATTTTGGGCCAGCCTAACGGTGCCAAACTAATAATGTTGATAGTTCAAAAATCACAAGTCCGATATAGCACTATTAATATATATATATTGGTTAATGATGGATGAGGCCAAATTTTCCACGAGAGGTCAACGATTCTTAGCATCACCTTTCAAACCAAATACACTTTCCCGTATCATACTGAGTTACAGTTCCACCATTCATATGGGCTTGCTCATTCTCTTATGTTGGAGGAGTCATGGATAGCAAAAACAAGAGAAATTGAGATGTACAAGAGAACAACTATCATCATCCACATCATATTATCTTTGAAACTTAAATCATTAACGAGTTTTTATTTACATTTAAATGATTTTTATTTTATTATATGATATATGGTGTGTGTTGAGGTTTCCATTTTTGTTTAATACCTAAGTTCACGTTTTTAACATTAGAACACTATCAAGTGAAGTGACTACAATAATGAAAACAATATTCATTCACAACTCATTTGGTTCATGATAATGAAGAGACACATTTAATGAGTTACTGATAATGATCAATTAACAAATTGACATTGTCTATAAATATAAGATAATATTTATTTGAATGATTTGATAATATTCTTCATATTACACTAAAATTTTAAATGAGAAATTTCTATATTTTCATAAAAATGTCTATCATGCAAAGGACAACAGTTTTATACAAGTTGTGGCATAGATGACATGACTCATCATTATGTTAGTTCAATTACTCTATATGTGATATCTTCTTAGAGAAGATATAATACATGTTATTACGATTCATCACTTAATGTGAGAGCAGTATTTAGAAGGTTGCCTGGCTTTCATCGAAGCTAAAGTGAACTATATGACTTTACTCTCATCTTTGTTAAATCCAGCAAGTGAACTATTGAGCATGTTTTGGAACTTAGAACAGCCTGAGGTGAAATCATATAAATAGTTAGTGATAAACCTTATGAGAGAAGTTCAACAAAAAGAATTAATTTGGGCTTTATATCCAACCAACCTTCCGCTCAAAATAATTAGAACAATAACATATCAAGCTTCTAACACTTTATCATATGAATTCATTGACTCTTATTCCATATAGAGTTTGTTATTACGTATTGAACTAAGTTATTGTATTGACCTAATTATGTTCTTTAATATATGTCAAGTTTGATATTGTTTTGTTTTTTTAAAATATATGTTATGTGAATATTTATGTTTGAAAAAACTTTTGAGTATGATAACTGGTATTCAATTGTCATATGAATGATGATTGAGAACATATGTACTCTTTTAATTTCATAGACAATTGAAATTTGATTATTTCACACACACACACACATACACACATATATGACATGAAAATAGAGTACAAATTTACAATTTCTTTTTATAGAAAATTTATGCATCCATTATAACTACCGTATTAAAAAAATATTTTATGCGTTTTCGGAGTCCAACTCTTGCGAAAAATCATAAGACTTGATCTGTTTCCAATAAAAACACCTTAACCATTATCGGCTCAACTTCATGCTCTAATACCAAAACTATTGGGTCTCGATTTTTCGGAGCGCAACTCTTGAAACTCATGTAAAATCGTGAGCATTTTACTGTCGAAAACCCTTCATTTGGAAGTAAAAATCCTTCGGAAGCAAATAGCAGGCTTCGCCGCGACGAACTGCTTGTTTCACCGTGGCGAACACACTCGATAAAATCCCCTAGACCCTTCGGGAATTTTACACCATGGCGAAATACTTGTTTCGTCGCGGTGAGAAAGTTAACTTTCGCCGCAACGAACCTACAATGCTATTTTCACCGCGACGACCATTATGGTTTCACCGCGGCAAAACCTTGGAAACTCAACCCCTAAACCTAAAATTTCCAATGGTTTCTACATCATTCTTCCTTGCTTTCAATTTACGTTATCCCAAAATCACTCCCTCTAATGCATCATCATTTCATAACAATTCAATATTATCTCATCATACTCTCCAATCTCTTT
>JAOQMP010036122.1:0-11663 GCA_027563575.1 Erythroxylum pedicellare | reverse complement strand
TCGTACCAACATAATGTAAGAAAAAGACGTGCAACAATGCTATGCAAAACCTAAACTTAAAGACCTAATTCACACACATTCATGCATATCCACATACGTTCATACATAATCATGCAATTATATGAAACTAAGACAAAACATAAGATAAACAAGTTAACAACAATCAATTTATCACAATTAACTAACAAATTATCCTAAGAAAAGTATGTACAAATGCCACCTATCAACTCCCCCACATTTAAACTTTTGCTTGTCCTCAAGCAAAATTAAACACAAAAATAATCTAAAGAACACAAAAACATATATACATACAATGTCAAAATTGATGGCTACTGACTCTGAATGTTATGCAGTCAACTTAATCGTAAATAATAGTTATATCACAAGTTCAATGTATTGACTTATTCCGTTATGTCTAAGTACTTTAATATAAACATATACATCGATCAAGATATAAACAACTCAATTTTAAACCTATGTTACTTATAGACGTGCATTTACTATTATCGATCATTTAAACGGTTAACTATGCAACTTATCCTTTCATGAAAATTTTTAGTTAATTTATCAGATCATTAGGGTTTTTATTACAAACACACTTTTTCTCATTTTTGTAACGTTGACTTAGTCTTTTGACAGGGTGCAAACATTGGTAATGAATGCCCTTGGTTACTCAACTAGGCCACGTTTTCTTATTTATTAAGTTAGCTTAGTTGGAGTGTCATTCAAGCCTTTTGACGTGAAGACAAACATTTGCGATGAATGCCCCCGGTTACTCAAGTAGATCACAGCTCATAACCAGCTACTCGCTCTATTCTTAACCCTTTTTCAGTCAGTGGAATATTTATTAACACACACTCTTTTCTTTTTCTTTTTTAACCTACTTCATTCCTTTTAGCTTATTATTTTCATGAAAGGAAAACTGAGATTATCTACCGATTTATGGCTCCTAACGGTAACTACATGTGAATTAGCAACATTAAGTGTAAAACCAAGTGCCCTATCCTAATCAACATACATGTTTTTTCCATTCTTAAGGTTTTTGCCCTTTCTATCAAGTCTTCCCATCTCTGTGTTCTAAAGTTGACATCAAGTACTGCTTATATTCTTCTTCATATTTTCTCTGTGTACTTGTAGTTAAATGATAGGTGGTCCAAAGATTCCAGTCAGGAATTACAAAGTTCAAATACATATGAATCAATATGGAACTTCACTTTGTCTTTTATTGCAAGTTTTCCAGGTATCCCTAGTTAGAGGCTAAAAGCATGATTAGGGTGAATGTCATAATCCTAGACTACTTTGTTCCAATTCACCCTTCTAGTATAATCCCTCTAAAGGTAGATTTTACAAGATTTTGAACTAAAATTCTTTGAACTATCTCCATTTCACACTGTCTCATTGCACTTTTCTTCATGAAAAGTTGGCATATTGCTCATAATTACTTCCATTCTCCTATTGTTGTGAAAAGGCCATTCCCATATGTTGTTTTTAATAAATATGCAAACTTTGGTGCTCAGATGAATCAATGGTTTGAGGTGTTGTATCTCTTCTACCTATTGTAGTGGTCCTTTAGGGTGCCAATTGTCAATCCAAAAGAATATAGATTTCCTATCCCCAACTCTGCTAATGATTAGATCTTGAATCCACTTCTTTGTTTCATGTATCTGTCTGAGGTTCTAGGAAATGTTCTGCTTCATTCCCAAGCTCCAAATGCTACTATCTTTTATGTACACACAATGCACCCACTTTACCTAGAGTTTTGGTTTTTGACTATAAAGACACCATAACTTTGAGCTAAGGTCATCTTATTAATTATTTTAATTGAACATATTCCTAATCCTTCTTAAAAATTAGGTTAGCATATTATGTTCTAGTTGGATTTTGTTTACCTTTTATCGGGTTTGGTCTATCCCATATAAATCCTCAGCTTCTTGTCAATTTCCTTAAGAATGCTCTCTGGGAGTGATATATGGTTGATCTGGTAGTTTGTAAGATAGTTCGATATGGTTTGACAAGTTGTATCTCTCCCCCATAATTGAGGAATTTTTACACTAGTGATTGATAATTTTATGGAATTTATCTAATAGTGGCTTGTAATCTATAACATTAATGAAATTGGAACTCCTGGGCACTTGAATGGTAGGTAGCCTTGCTTCATACCCATTTCAATAGCTTTTGTAGATACTTCTCTTTTAGAATTCAATAATAAGTAGAAACTAATCTTTTTTAAGTTGCTTCTGAGTCCAAATACTTCTTTGAATTATTCCATTACTTATAGGATGATGTTTATAAATTGTTTGCTTGCTTTGCAAAACAAAATAATATCATCTACAAAAGTAAGATGTGATAGTTTAATATTTTTGCATCTTTGATGGTAATGAAAATCTGGGAAGTTTCTGATTTTTTTTCTTCTCTTTTATGGATGATAACACCTCCATGCCTAGTACAAATAGGTAAGGGGATATAGGATCCCCTTGCTTGAGCCCTATTTTTAGCTTTTATTAACTCAACTGGCTCACCAATCACCAAAATTGCAATTGTGGGGGTGGTAACACATTCCTCTATCTACTTCACAAACTTAGGGTATAACCAGTTGCTTTGAATGTGCTTATGATAAAACTCCAATTTGTTAAGTCATAAGCCTTGGCCAAGTCAATTTTAATTGTGCAATTCCCTCTAGTAGCCTTAGTATTGTAACCTTTTAGAAGATCTTGACATAGGAAAATGTTATTTCCTATTGACCTTCCACTAACAAAGTCACTCTAAGAGGGGTTAATGATATTAATCATGCGATTCTAGAGTCTATTTATAAGGACTTTAGTAATAATCTTATAGAGAATGTTGCAACATGCAATAGGTCTATAATCCATATTGCTCACATTGGTTTGCTTGGGAATAAGACTTAATTTTTTTTCCTTTATAGAAAAATTCTTTCGTCACACCTATCACTTCCTCACCTAACCTATCCCAATCTTTCTGAAAAAAACATTCCATTGAATCCGTCTGGCCTCGGTGCCTTGTCTAGATGCATTAAGAAAATTGCATTTCTAATTTCCCCATTTTCAAAATCCTTTACTAATTCTATCTGTTCAAAATCCACTTAATATGTCTTTGAGTTGTCTCAGGAATAGGATTGACATTTTCTTCCTTACCAAATTATTTTATGAAGAAATCAAAGATAATTTTCTTTAAGTTCCCTTGGTCCTGGATTGTCATTCCATTTCCATTTAACAAAAACATGATATTATTCTTATTTCTTTGAGCTTTGATTGAATTCAAGTAATATTTGGTATACCTCTCCCCTTATTTTAGCCATATCATTATATATTTTTGCCTCATTAGGCTTTCATAGCTTTCTAGCATACTGTTGTATTTCCTGATCAACTCAACCTCCTCTTTCCTTAGATTATGGTATTCTAGTTCTTGCATTATTCTTCTTTGACATTCTTGTAGTTTCTTTAATGCTTCCTTCTTTTCTACTTATCCTAGTATTGTATTATCTTTGCTGGGGGCTTTCAATTCTTCCTTCACAGACTTTAGTTTCATTATGAGTTTATAACCTTTTGTTCCTCCCACTCTCAGCTTCATCCCCCAATTTGCTGATGATCTAAACTTTAGATGGTCCATAAGATGTTTAAACACCTTGAAGGAGCTTTCCTAGTATCTTCTTGATATGACATATTAATCTTTATAGGGCTATGGCTAGATACAATAGGATCTTCATAACTAGCTATGCTCAATGGAAATTGTTGCAACCAATTATTATTCGTCATGCATCTATCCAGTTTCTTCATGAGGAACCAATCACATGACTGCTTGTTATTTCAAGCAAACACATTGCCAATCCCTTTTAAGTCAGACAATCCTGTAGCTTGGATTGGATATTTTAGTTCAGTCCCTATTTACTACGATCATCTCCTTCCACCCTTTGCTTCATATGACTGTAAGGTACAGTTAAAATCTCCTACAGTGGCCTAAAGAAAGTTCATATTACGACTTGTCCTAATGATGTCCTCCAATAATGGTATTCTTTAGAAACCATGATTTGTAGCATAAAACTGTCAAAATAGCCATCTTCTATTATTATCCTTAATCCTCAATTCATAGTGTATCACTTGATCTATACATTTCTAACTAATCAGTTCTATATTGGAGAAGTTATAACCCACTACCACTCTCCCATTTATATGTCAAGAATGATTAGAAATCACCTTCCACTCTTTTCCAAAAAATCCATATGCATCTTCCTAGCTATTCCTCTATTTTTGTTTCTAACAAACCATCAAGATCTACATTACTTCTCTTAACAAACTCTCTTATAACAAGTTGTTTATTTAAACTGTTAAGACCCCTAATATTCCAAATACTAAGTTTCATCATTTCTTTTTCTCACCTGATCTTCTTCTTCTTGATGTCCTACCTTCACAAGAGTTAAGCTTTTCATGATTGGCTTTGTTCCTAATGCTTCCCCTTTCTCCATCAATAGAGACCTAATACACTCATCTTGAGTTTGAACTTCCTCCTCCTTAACCATACTTTCTTCAATTAGAACCTCTTTTTTAGGTTTCTTTTCCTTGTTCCCATTGTCTACTTCCATTTGTTCTGTAGGAGTTTCACTATTTTCTACTACCTCCTCCTACCTTATTCTCTTCAGATTCTCCATCCCTTATAGCTTCTCTAGTTTCTTTTCTTCTCCATTCCTATTTTTCCTCTTTTTTTAGGTTTCCATATGTAAAAGACTTTTAAGATGTCTTCTACCAGATTCTCATCATCCTTTAGCATTATAATCTTCAACTCTTTAGGTAGTTTCCTAGTAAAATCTATATCAATGCAGACCTTAGTAAAAGCTATTCTCCTTAAGAGTGTTGTGTTTTCATCCATTCCCATAGGCTTTCTAATCTTGCTAGCCATATAACTCATGCATTCAGTTGACTAATGGTTAGGAGGAACCTTATAGAAATTCACCTGTAAAGGAACTTTGTCAAGCTTGTTTCTATCTATTATCACATACAGATGCCATTTTTCAGCAAGATAGCACGGCCTTAAATATGCCATAGGCTAGCTTCTATCACCCTCTGTGCATTTCCCTGTTAATTGAACTTGAACACAAATAACTCATCTTCATTCACCCTTAAGCTCACCAATCCCATATTTTTCCTTGCCACATTGGCCTATTTATGCAACACAAGTAAGGCTAGTCTTCTCTCTAGAAAGAAGCCAACAATTGAGGAACTCCATTTCTTGGCACCCATCTTTAGAATTTCCATTGGAGCCTGTATATGCTCCTAATAATTCAATTCTGTATACCTCATTTTACCTAAGCTGCCTAAGTTGCCAATAACTAAAGTGTTGTTTTTGCTTTGCCAGGCTCCTAAGCTTTAGTCTTTATAGCTCTATTTAAGGGAGGCAAATTTGTCGGGTTTATAGTTACTATATCTGGGTTTATTTGTATGGGAATTGGGTTAGTCTATGTGTTCACGTCAGGGGCCATTTTATTAGGTGGTATGAAGGCTTTTGCTTGGTGGTTAATTTGAGTAGTTAAGTTGGTTGGCTATTAGAGAGGGACGGAACAAAACTTGTTGAAAGTTGGGGAAGAAGGGAATTAGGTCTTCTACTCTTTACTTTATGGTTTACAAACATGATTAAATTCCTTTACTTTTTCGTATTTATAATGAGGTACATTTAACTTTCTTTTATGAATTTTCATTTTCAAGATATTCAATTAAAGTGATTCATTCAAGAAATTCTAAATTCAGTATTTTGCTCTTGTGATTTAACTATGATTAGTTTCCCAACATATGTCTTATACTATTCCTAACAAAGATGTAATCTGAGTCTCTCAAAAATTAAAATGTGAAAGTTTTAGATCTCTTTCTTATCTTTCCATATCATCTTGAATTTCTCAATTAAAGCTAAAATGTTAGAGTTATGACAAAATTAAGATTTATTGTTGAAGTTGTCCAAAATTATCCAATTATTTTCATTATGCAATAAACACCTCCAAATACATCAACTAGTAACTTTCAAGATTATGTAGGATTTAGCAACCAAAAGGAAGTAATAGAAAAGGTCTAAAGGGCTAATACAAATATAGCATAGGAGACAACTTTGTTAACCCTACCACTAAAGCTTATTAATATAGAATGCTATACTAATTAGACCTATCAACACTAGTGCACATGTGTGTAAAATAAATATTATTAGTCAAATTTTTAACTAAAAATTAAAATATTAGTTAAAACTAATCATTTTCATGAAAATTGTTTATCTCCTATAGCTATTCTAAAAACTTCCTTTATGATTCTAGCCATCCAAAGAACTCTCTTATTGATAGATTTATATTTTATATGTTATTTAAGGTTAATTTACTTGGTATTTGGTGTATTAAAGAGGTTTTGAAGCCATTTGGAATATAAGAAGATAGGCAACTATTTTGTACAAGACTTTAGGGACTAATTCTAACTCAAAGAGGCTAAAAAGTAGACAAATTATAGAAAAATGTCATAATAGGCGCTAGACTTAGGAGCATAATAAGTGATTGTCTTTTATGAAGATCTAATAGTTGTAGGTTGCATAATAATTTGGTGGGTAGTTTAGTATATGTTTAGTTGTTAAATTGAATGATTAGTGTATGTTTAGGTTCGGATTGTGTTATTTAGTTAAATATTTGTGTTTTGAGTGTTTTATGGGTTAGTGCATGCTATTAAGCTTAAATTTTGTGTATTTAAGGTACCTTGATATGTTTGTTAGTGTTTGAGATCAGATATCAAAGAATAGAGAAGACTTGGAGGAAGCCCGACGGAAGATCCAAGCCCTCGATCATGACAAAAGCAAAATGGACAGGCCACGGTTGTGGCCTATACGATAACAGATTCGGATTAGCTACAAAAACTCAACTTTGCAAAGTTATTTTGGATTTTTTAGGCCCGGGTAAAACCTAGATTTTACCCGAAATAGAAAAAACTACAAAGAGCGTAGAGACTAATTTTTTGTGCCTCCATTTTCCACTTTGAGAGAGAACATAAGGAAGAGAGAAGAAGGAGAGAAGCAGAGAGGAGCATCTACAGCTACTGTCCAACCACTCTAACCTAACCATTTCAAGTTCTTTCCTACTTTCTCTTGTTTATTTACTTCATCTTGATGTATGACTTAGGTTTAAGAATGTTGAATATGTTATTAATGATGTTCTAAACTCCTTTAGGGATTTGTTCTTGAATCAATGTTAATGTGAGTTCTTTTGATGTTAATACATTGGGTATTGTGATTGTTTGTCATATTTGCATGCTTCGGTAACAAATGGAGAGAGTGAGTTGATAACAAAACGATTAGATTGGGTGATGAGAGTTAAACAATCTAATAGATCAGGTAAATAATTAAATTGGTAATTTATATGAAGAGAGATCCTGTGTGAAGACTTGAAAATCTATTAGGGGGCTTAACATCTAATTGGATGTGTGGGCTTTTTGTTAATTGAGATATTGCAAATTCCATAATTCAATTAGGATTTATGATTTAGGGTTTAATGATTATAATTTGAGAGAGAGTAATCTACCCTTCGAAAGGCTAGGACTAATACTTAATTAACTCAAATGTAATCATGTTAGCATTTGATGATAGGATAAATCCCCCTTCTTATAGTTCTTTAATATTGTCTTATTGTGATATCTCAATTGTTAAGTGGTTGTGCTCCATTATGATTTTCTTATGTTAATTTCATAATTTTATTTTCATTTAATCCCTGCTTGATTGTTTAATTTTATGTTTATCTTTATTTTCATTTAAATCATGTTTTTACAACCTTAGACAAAGTTAGGATTCAATTAGTTCACTACTAATTCCTCGTGGGATGGACACCTCAACTACTGGGCATATGGCCCATGCACTTGCAGAACATTTAGGGCTATAAACAGTAACACTTACCACTCCAACAAGATCTTACAAGTAAAAGTACATTACTAAATTATTTTTAAACTTATATTATTTTACACAGAGAAATAGTGCAAAATCAATATGGGCTATGAAGCATGTTAAATGCCGCATACATAACATACTAGCAAAGAGTAAAAGAAGCAAAACAAGATCAGCATCAATCTTAGATCTATAATAAGAGCCAATTCATGAACTTGATTTATATGATTGTGGGATTTTTTAAGTTTAAGGCATCTAGAATTCTATTTTTTGTAATCTTACATATATATACTTATATTAGACTCAATTTAGGAGACTTCTATTTGACTTAGATTTCTGTTAGACTTCTCTGAGATATATATAGCCAACCTTGGCAATTTTAAGAAGAAGAATTCTTCATAAACTTTTGGGAGATTTTACCTTGAACTTCTTATTTTACATCAAAGAGGAAGATTTGGAATAAAGTTTAAGAAGCTAGTGATAACTTCTCTCAACTTCATTTTTCTTTATTAAAGTTTTGTTTTTATGATGTTTAGTAGTTTAAAAACTTAGTTAAGGTTAGGCATGTTGCTTGTGAAGATTGATTTAATTATTTCTATATTATTTGATTATTTATTGAATAAATTTATTTTCTTTTGTCTTAATTATTTTATTTATGATTAGCCACCATAGATTCAATCATAAGGATTATATGATGGACTGACAGGTAAAGTATCATATGTACACTAAGAGAATAAACACTTTAATGCTAGAAAATGATAGTTTCCTAGACTTTAGTGATAAACATATGTATTAAGGGTTAATTTTTTTAGACCCATGGGGTTTTACAAACTATCAAATTAGTTCCTCATTTTTAAAAACTATTAATTACCGCCCTTATGTTTTAGTTAATATATCTTTTGTCCCCCTTGCCCTCAAGTTATCATTAAGAACTTTATTTATACATATAAAAACAATGTCATTATTGAAAACTATAGGCGGTTTATAGATATTTTTTAAAATATAAGAGGCACATTGATAATATGCCAAAACACAGAAGGTCCAACAAATTTGCCTTCAATTGGGTAAAATTCTTTAGACCCCCAATATTCAATTCGAAATCGTTTTCGTATGCATAAATAGGGTTTTTATGGAAACTTGATGGTAGCGGAGATAAATGATAGATTAACTAAAATACAAGGGTGGTATTTGATAATTTCTAATATTGAGGGACTAATGTGATAGTTCATTAAACCTTAGGGTCCTCCTTTTATCTCTAAAAAGCCTCTATTTTGCCTTTTAGAGTAGAAGAAAACAATGACAATGCTTGGTAGGGCAACAACAAATTTACTAACGATGTCCATCTCAAAAAAGCCTCTACTTGGAAAGGAAGTTAACTGATTGAACATTATTTTACCTACAAAGAATTATAAGTTTTAACCACAAGTGCATGGTATAGTAGTAGCTAACATTGACAAGTACGAGTCTATCTTATGAGGATTATAAGTACTAGTATTAACCTTTTTCTTATTATCTAACCACGGAATTAGATTGTGAATTTGCATTAAAATTAAAGAAAACAAAGTAAACTAAAGCTCACACAATAATAAACTCATATAAAGAAAATACTACAAAAATTCAATATCAAATAAGTAGTACCTAGGTGATGAATCTCCTAAGATATCTTAAGCACTAACCCTTTATCTTACAATTAAATTATTGATTATTGGACTGTGAAAATTTCTATCTTATGTTAACATCTTTCTCAGGACTATTAATGACTAAACCTCAGTTGATTAACTAAAATCTCTTTCTAGCTAAACCCTTAAGATTGCATTATTGAATCATGAATTTCACTATTAGATTTGACCCTAATTTAGAAGATTTATGTCGACCTATCTCTAAGTTTGCATAAAACTCCTTCTAATTATGGTAGATCTATTCACATAAAAGGATTTCTCAATCTCAATCATATGAAATCAAATTATGGATTAATATTTCGAATATATTTATAATTGAATCATAATAAATTAATTAATAAAAGTACATTAAATAAATGATTATATCATATTTGTTACAGTAGTGCTTTAAAGGCAATCACCTTTAGCACTTTTGTACAAACTTTATTTTGATTAATAAAGCGAAAGGTAATTTTCATTAATTTGATGTTCGTTTATATATGAATTGATGTCGATTTTGAATTGAATTAATGAAGCCCATGATACAAAACATAGCATGAAAGAAATCATAATGAGATCATGATAATGAGATTCCTATCATATGAAATTATCTTAGTATCTAAATAATCCCTAGTCATAGGATTAATAAGACAGGACATTATTATTCCGAATCGACTATACATGTTATACTCCTTGATTTGATCAAACAGTGGATCTCATAAGCTATAAGCATGAGATGTTTAGAGGTAACATGTGGATGCTTACTAAGAGTAGTAAATACATCAGATGACCCGCTATGAGATTATCATATGGATGATTTATCAAATGTCGATGATTGATCTCATCATAACAATGGTGCAAATATCCTTAGACTTGAGGTGCTCAAGGATATCTTGCATATTGATCTTGTGCTTTGACGTCATTCTTTGTTGCCTCAACACGAGGTCGTTCATAGGGTGGTGATTAGGTACAGCTATTAGTATTCAAAGGTAATTAGGTAGACAATAAAGGATTCACCACTCCTGATAGAAGGAGATGATACCCACGACCTCCTGTCGGGGTCAATACTCAGGAGTCTCTGGTCAGAGCAGTTATGTGTCATGACGAGAATCTTCAATGACACATAGAGTCATGAGATTCCTAGGATAAAAACTAACATCATTTGGACCAGATGTAATGTAGTCAGTCTAATGGGAGTTGACACATAACCTATACTCTAAACCAAGTGGGTATAGTATGGTGAAAGGACAAATTGCACGGTAATTATCTATGGAAAGGTTCATAATTCAGATAATTAACTATCAAATGGTTCGTGTGCTAATCCACTTATATTTAGGTAAATTGGCATCATGAAACCCTTCATGATTTGCTTTAATTAAGAGTTAATTCAAATGCCCAAAATAACCGGGAACCTAAGGGTCACACTCATAAAAGATCGAATAAAAAATAAAGTGTGTATAGATATTTTTAAGTAGGACACGATCGTGACTCATAGGACATAATCTTCACTGAAGGCGAGGCTATCAAATAAGTAGGCCATGATCGTGACCAAAGGAACGACAAATGATACATAAGTGAGTTTTTCACTTATGTACATGAGAGCTAACTAGTACAAACATGCTCAAGTTAGAGAATAAGGTGTATAGAAGAGTTTTAGAGTTAAAAAGAAGTGTCTTGAGTCTTGTTCATTCAATTTAAGCAATTGTTGCACGAATCAAAGTGCATGTAACATAGTCTTGATCTTTTTTTCCATTAAAGCATCTACTTGAACTCATCTAGTTTGGTGCTCTAACCACCCTTACACATTATTTCTTCTTCATCTTTGTGTGTTCTTAAGTGATCAAGGAAGTTTTTGGTGTTTGCAACAACCTAAACAAAGAGAACAATTAAGAAAGGAGGAGAATCAAAAGGTACATGTATTGTTATACCATTTTCATATAATATGTTTATACATACATTTGAGATTCTTGCTTTTTGGGATGTCATGGGATCGAAATTTATATTTTGACACTTCTGTTGCTTTATTGTGCATATGATGCGTGAATCCATGTCTCCCCCAATAGTTGTATTAGAGTAGGTTCATGCATGTATTAGATG
>JAOQMP010036112.1:0-11663 GCA_027563575.1 Erythroxylum pedicellare | reverse complement strand
CTTGTAGAAACAGTTATTTAGTTGAGTTCTGTAACTAACTCAAACTAATTAACCGTTCGACGTAGTATCGGTTCTTCATCTTACTTTTTCTTTCCCTTTGTCTTACTTTTGTCTCTACTTCGTCTTATTTTCTTCCGTCTCACTTTTGCTTCCGCTTCGTCTTATTTTCTACCGTCTCACTTTTGTTTCCGCTTCGTCTTACTTTCTTCCTGATCAAAATGGTTTAACAATTTCTAATATTATTATTATTTGAATGTGATCAAAATTATTAGACATTAAGTCATTTTGACTTAACAACCTCATGTTTAAATAAAGGGGATTTCCTATATGTTATGTGTACTTGATGATATGTGTCCAGTTATCTTCTTAAAGAGGAGTTTTGATATGTGAAAAAGAGTGCCAAAAAGGAGGAGATTGTTAAAATATGTGTTATGATATTTTGGGCATCATTTGTAATTAGACAACTTTGATTATTTGAGGAATATTATTATGATGAGTATTCTACTTTATGTGGGATTCTTTGAAGATGAGGTCTTTTTGGGTTAAAAATCCTAGTCATGATAGGATTTAATTGGAATCAAATCGTCATATCTTAACTAAGATAAGATGTAAATTTTTTGGTGATTTTGAAGCTACCTTTGGAAGCTTGTTTTGGTAGTTTTATCTATCTAAGGTAGCTAGATTTTTGGGAGATATTATTCACAACTATTACACGAATTTTCTAGGCTGATTTGTGTGGAAAAAACGAGTACAACATGATGATTTGATAGCTATAATTTTGGTTATCTAAAACTATTTTTGGTGGCTGATTTTATGGCTATCCTATCCAGATTTTAGTTGTGTTTTACTTCATTGGTTGCGTGACTTTTTTTATATGTCCAGATGTAGTTTTTGAGTAAAAACATCTAGGAGACATGTTTTGGTGATCTTACGTTATCTTTGGTAGCTAATTTTTAGTGATTTGGGAAAATTTTTATGGTTGTGTCCTACATGCATTATCTGGGATTTTTGGACAACTACTTAACGAGTTCTTTGTGAGGAATAACGTGCAAATTTTTGGTTGTGTGTGCAGCTACATTTTTGTGGGGTTTCAAAGGTGAAACAATTATTCAATTGATGAATATATAGCAGTTGCGTTTTCTCTATTTTTGTGAACATTATATAATCTATCCATCATTATGGGGCAGTTATATTTTCTATTTATTGCATGATTTTTTAAGGCTATCTTGGTGTGGTTTTTGGCTAAAAAATGTCCAGTTTTTGTGGGTTGGTAGCTCTTTTATTTTGACATTTTAGTGATGAAATGATAGTTTTTTGTTGAGTTTTTATGGCTGTTGAGCGTAGGATATCTCAATGACATTATCGAAGGTTTACAGCAGAATTGTTTGTCGAAAACTTCTCGATTATTCGTTGAAGAAGCTGGATTTTTTAGCTGAGTTGTTTCTCTTATCTCAAGTTTCTTTGTTTATGTCCGTTATTGTTTCTATCACTTGAGTTATTTTATTTTCATTCATTATTATCAAATACTATTGAGAAAATTCCTCTACTAAGGTTAGCACAAGGTGGTCGTATTATTGAGAGTGAAATATTTTTACATATTATGAGGGCGAGTGATAGTGTCGAGGGTAGGGTGAGTCAACTCTGTAATGCCTTGAGTAAAACTATTGTTGTTCTTTGTTGAAAGTGATTAAGCTGAGTAAGGGCCCCACAGATGTAAGCAAGGCGTGTTGAACAGCGTTACCAAATCTTGAGTGTTGATTTGTTTATTACGTATTTGATTTCTTTTGTTTTCATATTTGTTAGAAAGCTTAAAGTTGCTGCAACTGATTCATAATTTGTGTGAAACTATATCTTTTCATATTTTCAAAATCAAATCTAATAATTCAAACTAAATTTGAGTCTAATATATTTTTAAAAAACCATAATTGTATTTCTAAACAAGATTATGTGTAATCATCATAAAAATTCCAAATTCTCCAACGACCTCTAAAGACTCGTAAACTATGTTTTCATCCAAAATATTTACATCAATTTCTTCTACTGCAATCAAATAATTTTATTTTTTATACAATCACTTTTTTAAATTTTTTTAAAATTAATATTAAAATAAATATGAATTAAGTATTATATATAAATTAATCAAATGCTGATTGTACAATAATTTAACTCAATTTTTAAATTTATATCTAACTAATTAAATTTGACACAAATTAATAATTTATTATAATTATTTTAAATTATTAATTAATGAAATCAAATCAAATTAAAATAATTCAAGTCAAATTTAAGAATTAAATTAAATTATCATTTCAGTTGTAATTTATTAGTCTATTAATGTTTATATGGTGTTATTTGATGTTATTGGATATATCCGCCTTTGCAACTTCTTTATTTGTATAAGGTCCATTCTCAAAAGATATAACTTCATACATTTATTTTATAATTTCACCTTTTGAATGAATTTATTACTTACTTTTAAAAAAAAGTTTATATGGTGTGCGATTGAAAATTTTGACATTATTTTTGTAATTAAAATTTAAAAAGAAGGATCTTTTAATTAAAAATAAAAAATTACAAGAGAGAACACAAATAATTGCAAAAAGTAGGAAAGGAATAAAAATGGGAAAACTATTACTCACCTATCGTGTGAAGCTAGATCTCTCTTCATTTCCCTTGTCAAATGTCCTATCAACTTTTATTTCAAAGTTTCAATTTTTATCTAAAACAATTGCAAACTAATTTCACCACATCTTTGATAGTCACTAAAACCTCCTTTCTTTTTCCTCTCCCTTAGCCAAGTACCAACTTCCATTCTAACCTTAAACTCATCATCCTTGCTAAGAAATCTCTTTATTTCCGCTAACTATACCTCTCATTTCATTGAAGATAATGTAAATTTTGGATTCTTGTTTCGAGATTTAGTTAGCATCAATCATCGTTTGTTAGAGATGGAGAGTTATTAAAGATGGTACTGAAAGACAGGCTGTTGTGGTTTGTTGTTCTTAATTCTCCTTCTTCCAAGGTCTATTAGAATGAAGATTGCATTTGGTGCTCTAAAAAATCTCTCTACATGTTTTGAGCTTTTGTTTTAGTTTCTAGTACCAAACTCAGCTACCTATTTGCTTAATCTTGGTTCCAATCTATTTTCACTACAATTTGTTAATTTCTTAAGTGTCAATTACACAAAGCTCTCATGTTTCTATACTGATTTGGTATTTGGAAGTTGGAGAAGACGAAGATATAACTAGTTAACCGTTCAGAGCAAACTGGTCGGTTTATTATTTAACCAATTGATTTTCATTTCCAACTATTAAAAGTAAAAGATGACGTGTTTATCCTAATCAAACCAGCTAGTTCGGTCTAATTTTTACATCATCGATCAAATGTAGTTGTTACTATCAAATCAACATGTAAACTTGACATATAGTTGAGATTACTGAAGCGCAAAACTTGGAGAAATTTAAGGAGATTAAAAGAGCCATTATCTTGCTTTGTCTGCCAACAATGGCAACATTTGAAACATTGACAGCGACTTCATGAATTAATTTTGCCTTGATTCTTTTATAGAAGAACCATATAAGCAATAGTGATGTAGTTATACTGTATCTTTCCAGAAAGGGTATATTAACTTATTTATCTTTTGTGGCTTGAGTCATTAAATATAGGATTTGTGTGGTCCAAAATTATAATACAAGAAATTTTTACAGTAATTTGGGAACCGAAGGACTCTCCCATCAAAATTTCATCCATATTATTAATAATCAGCGTTTATATGATTTCGTTTCTCTAAGATATTATTTTAGGTGATAAAATCCAACATAACACCCCAGAACCTATCAAATGACTCGGTTTTTCTACTTTAATTGAGATTGATGTCATTTTTCTTTCAGTATTTTCTTCTTTAAAATTAAAAAATTGATATTACCTCTTATTGGAGTTATTTACAATATAAAAAGATACTATGGATAAGCATCTTGTAATTATTCACTGTTAATTACGTTGATAGAAGAATAATGGATTGTGTTTCATTTCTAAGTCTATTAATTTGAGGTTCTTATGCTCTAAGTTTAAACTAATAATGCAAGCTTATATCTTGATCAAATTGATAAGGGTGAATGGAGCAATAAGTTTGAGGACTCTCAAGAACATACACTACAACTTGAATAGTGTGTCAGTGCTAATGAAATAAGGTCACCCCCGATTTGATCCGGGTCTAGTGGTAGATGATCCTACAAAGACGCTTTATTATTGAAGCCTAAAAAGCAATTAGCTTAGGTTATTTCCTAGGTTATCTCATTTTTTTTGTTTCAAATATATGTTCTCTTCAGCCATTATGAAGTTTGTGGAAAACATATATATAAAAAAAACAACTCATCATCTGTCGTACTCTTCAATTCCTATCGATTTCTTTATGGTATCAGAGCTGAGACGTGTAAAAACATGTTGAGCTAAACATGGATCAATCTTCGTTATTCTCATCCAACAACTATACTCCCATTAAAATGACGAACTTTGCCACGGTGAAGCTTTCTCACGAGACACATATCGTTTAGAGTGAGCAGGTTAGAAGCTTAGCCTTTACTATTGAGTATGGGGGCTACTCACTGGAGAAGAGCAACCACCAACTAGATACAAAACCACAAAGCCAGATGCTACCACCAAAGTCACCAAAATAGTAGAATCATCCAAAACCAATGAACAGATGCAATCAGAAACCGACAAGTATATCACTTGGAAGCAGACCGTTCTAATGTTGCGAGGTCTACTTATTGCTACGCTCTCTCTAGAAGTTTTGGGACTAGCAATCGGGCAAGAAACATAAAAAGATCTCTGGAAAAATCTTGAGCAAGAGTTTGCTAGTGTAACTCAGAAAAAGGAGTTCTCTTTACTCCAACGACTGGGTTACCTTCGTAAAGAACCAGATGCTTCTATTGTGGAGCACTTGTGCTCATTACAATCAATATGCGATCAACTAGCCACAATCGACAAACTAGTACTAGACACAATAAAGGCATATCATCTCCTCATGAACCTTGTCCTAATTACAAGGACTTTGCTACAACTATGCTTAAACCACCCTTGCCTACATACTCTAAATGAGTGTCTCATATCAACTCCTATGAAGCACGAAGCATATATCTCGAGAATACTGGCACTGATCATTTTCTCTTGTTGCACAAAGGGAATCAAGACAAAGAAGAAATAAGAATCCTGAGACAAACTGGTTTACTTCGTAGGGTAAAGGTTTCTATTTAGCTTTAACTCATGCTACTAATACTTCATCGAAACAAACACTGGAAGGGCTCTATCAATTATTTCAATAACAGGCTGGAAAGATAAAGGGTTTTATGCAATCCTCTTCTGGAAGTAGGCCTAAGGAGAGTCTTCCACCACCATCAGGCATATGATGAATGACACCAGCATAACGTGAGCTATACAAAGATGAAGTTTGTCAATGGTGCAATCGACAAGGGCACATTGCAAAGATATACTGGGGACAGCTACGGTCTTCCAGTAGCTCCAAGGATTTACCTCAAGCCCTAGCAGCTCTCATATTGGATAACTCACTCTCACATATTGAGTGGATGGTTGATACCGGAGCGTCAAATCATATGGCTAATGATTCAAGTATATTTACATTCGCCTAAAAATTATATAGGCCATTACTTTGTTATTAACTTATTATTGATAATGGAACAAAACTTAGAATTGATGGTATCAGAGAAGTGCCCATTACCAATGGTAAGAAGACACTTTCGTCAAAAGAAGTGTTATGTGTCCCAGAACTTACACGAAATCTGTTATCTATAAGTCAACTCACATCACAAAATAAATTGGACTGTGAATTTACTGATAATTTGTTTTGTGTGAAGGAACGAAAGACAGGGAAGATTCTGCTCGTAGGCAAATGTAAAGGATATCTATACCTGATGCCCAAGGCTCAAGCTGTGTTTATTGCAAAAAATTCAGCTCACACCAAGGAGGTTGGACATCACCATCTAGGACACCCACAGAACTCATTATTACATCGACTTGTGTCAGATGGCTTAATTTCTTTAGCCTCTAGTAATAAGGATAAACATCTTTGTCAAAGTTGTTGCATTGGTAAACTTAGCAAGTTACGCTTTCATTTATTTGAAACAAATGCTAGTGAAGCATTTGTAAAAATTATACTGCAATTTATAGGGACCTGCCTTAGTTTTATCTCTATGCAAATTTCGATACTATGTGTTATTTGTTGATGATTATTTTTTATACATACGGTTGACCCCAACGAAATCTAAGGCTAAATTTTTGGATATATTTCTCTCCTTTGAGCAATTTATGTTTTGTCAATTTAACAGGAAGATTAGGATTTCACTTTAATAATAGAGGGGAGTTTGTTAATCACAAGCTTGGAAAATATTTTCGTAGCAACGTTATTTTTCATCAATTGTCCTGTCCCTACACACCAGAGCAAACCGGGAGAGTGGAACGACGATATCGAACCATAAGAGAGTAGGGAATGACAAAGTTGTTCCATAGTGGTTAGCCACACTCTTTTATGGAAAGAGGCTTTTTCCACTACTACTTACTTAATATTGTCATCGGCACTTAATTTTTCTACTCATTTAAACCTATATGCTGAGAATACTAATTATAAAAATCTTCGAATTTTTGGTTGTAGGTACTTTCCTTACACTTGGGTCATAAGGAAGAAAAATTTCTATCCCAAGTCTACTCCTTGTATTTTTGTTGTGTATAGTGACAAGCATAAGGGGGTTTAAATGCTATGATCCAACTACAAGAAAGACGCTTGTGTCTCACCATGTGGTTTATGATGAGCAATTCTTAAACATGAATCACATTCTGGGCAATACCATAGGGAGAGACAAGAATTTCTTGAGTAAGTGAATTTTAATGAAGACGATAAACGTGAGACTTTTGTATTGTCCACTTCAATGTCAACAACCGTCCTTCCAATTCCCTCTCTTTCTGTTCCCAAATTGATTTCACCGAGGATGCAATAACTCAGTCTTCTCATGACATTCCTAATACCTTTAATAGTTTGGATGTGCATGGACCAGATGTAAAACATTAAGCTCAAATTTGAACCACAAGTCTGACAAGATACATAGGATCGTGACAATAGTCATGAACTCTTGGTTCTAAATTCTTCCTCAATGGACTCTAACCCCACATCTGATCTTATATCCCTCAGCATTTAGGCTTGTCTCCTATCCCAACTGAAACTAATTTAAGTTCTTCTGCCACAGGATCTATTGAGGACAATGTTAAACAACCTAATCGATATCCAATGTGGATATGCTCTGAGTCTGGCATTCTCAAGTCGAGTCCTAAGTATGAGCTCACTATAACATACGTTACTTTTCCAACCGAACCCAAAACAATCAACGTAGCATTTGCATAAGTTCGCTCGAGTCAAGCAATGTAAGAGGAACTCACAGCTCTTCATGACAATCAAATGTGGGATTTAGTGACCTGAACTCTTGACATGTATGTGAAAGAGTCTAAATGGGTTTACAAGGTGAAACTTCATGCGGATGGCACTCTAGATCGCTTAAAGGCCAAGTTAGTAGCCAAAGGATTCATCAGACTGATGGAATCAACTTCAATGAAACTTCCTCACCCGTGATCAAGCCAGGTACGATTAGATTAATTCTTAGAATTGCATTGGTTCGTGGCTAGATAGTTGGATAATTGGATGTCAAGAATGCATTCTTACGTGGTGTTCTTATATAAGACATCTTCCTGGAACAACCTTTTGAATTTGTTGATTTACTTCTCCCAAATCATGTCTGCAAACTCAAGCGAGCTTGCTTGAAACAAACTGCAAAAGCCTAGTTTGATTGTTTTATTACTTTTCTCTTAAAACTTGGGTTCCTTTGTAGTATAGTAGACCCCTCTTTATTCACGTTGTACTGTTCTTGTAGAACAATACTTACTCTCTGTATTGATAACACGCCCGTCACAAGATAAAATAATCAGCTTATTGATGGATTTGTATCCCTTTTATATAAAAGATTTCAATGAAGGACCTTAGGCCTATTCATCACTTTCTTGGCATCAAAATTCAACGCAATGATCGTGGCCTCTTACTTTTGCAATCTCACTTTGCCTACTCCATTCTAGAAAAGGCGCAGATGTTAGATTGTACGCCAGCTAAGACGCCTCTGACATCCAAAACTCACCCACCTCCTTAGAGTACACCATTGTCAGATCTGACACCATATAGAGCTATGATTGGTTCCCTTCAATAATTAAAGTTCTGTTAATTTTGATGCTCAATTTTCTCAATCACCAACCTATTATAGTTTAACCCTAGTTAACCGCATCCTTCGATATAATTAAAGGGACATTAAATTTGGCATGCAATTTATAGCAGATACTGCACTTGATCTTTGTGCTTTTTCTTACACTTGATCTTTGTGCTTTTTCTGATGCAAATTGGGGGGTTGTTCACTTGACGGTCTATAATTGACTGCTACACATTTCTTGGTCGAAATATCATCTCCTGGTATGCCAAAAAAAACCACCGTTGCTCGCTTTAATGCAAACTTTGAATATAGGGCTATGGCCCATACAGCTGCCGAACTCACTTGGCTCTCCTACGGCTCTCCTACTTACTTGGAGATTGTGTTGTTACTTTACCAACAGTTCCTTTTCTTCTTTGTGACAACCTCAGGGAATTACACATGTCAATAAATCCAGTCTTCCATGCCCGCACGAAGCACATGGAAATTGACTACCACCATGTACGAGAACATTGCACTTGGATTGCTAGTCACTTGATATGTCCCTTCACCATATCAGTTTGCCGTCATTTTTACCAAGTCTTAATCTCAAGCTTCTCTACTCTCCTTATGCATCAAACTTTGCCTCGAACCTCGACATAGTTTGAGGGAGGCTAATAATGCAAGCTTATATCTTGAGCGGAGTGATAAGGGTGAATGGAGTGATAAGGTTGAGGACTCTCAAGAACATACATTACAACTTGGAAGGGTGTGTCAATGCTAATGAAACAAGGTAATCCCAGTCCGATTCTAGTGGTAGACGATCCTAAAAAGATGCTTTATTATGGAAGCCCAAAAAGCAGCTAGCCTAGGTTATTTCCTAGGTTATCTCATTTTTTGCTTCATTTTTATGTTCTCTTCAGTAGTTGTAAAGTTTATGGAAAACATATATCAATAAAACAACAACTCTTGATTCGCCATTCTCTTCGATTCCTATCGATTTCTTTATAAACCATAAAGACGACCTATACTGCAATAACCCAAACCACAAAAGTATACGACTAAATTTACCCTATTAAAATTGCTACTTCATCTTAATTGTTGTCAAGAGTGTAACTTTTTCCCTCGAAATAATTATCAGGTATGTTCACTTTGTTTTTCCTTATATCTAATTATTTTACATATCGAAGTAGTATATAGGACTAATTACTTGAATTTTTGTAATTTAATATTTTTATCTCAAATATACTCCCTTTATAATAGTACATTAATTTTCTTTTTATTCATAATTGCAAAACAATATTATATTAGAATTTAATAATTTCAATATTACATTTTTTAGGTAAAAAGATAGATGAAAAATTAATAAAATTTAACAAAGGAAATTGTGTAACAATTAAATAATATTGTATAAATGTAAGTAATAATTTTCAAAACATGAAAATTAAAATAAAAAGAGCAAATCATAAAAGATCACAATGTTTTTAACCCTAAAGATATATATAATCTACTTTTATTATTATATATAACAAAGATCTAACGCATCTCCTTTTATTTAAAAATTCATATTGTGATGTAAAATTAGTTGATCCATACTACTTTTATTTTCATAAAATAACATAAAAACCAATTATATTTAGGTTGAAGTAAATCACTTTTCAATTTTGGAAGAATTATTGTATATTAAAAATTCATTGTCCAATCATAATACAAAATAAATATTTTCTAAATATATATGAATATGATAGATAATAAATACTTTCTGATTATAATCTTTTTAAATTAAAAAACCATAAATACCAACTTTTATTGCAAAATTTAATTCGCATTTGAATAAATTTATCCCCTTTTTAACAATCCTTTTTGTTACCTCTTTTGGATTGTAAATCAGTTGTTTAGAAATATGGCCTTATTTTAACAAAAAAAATATGAACTTTTTCTTTAACTATCCTTTTGTTGCTTCTTTTATCTTTTCATGAGAAAAAAAACTTATATCAAAATAGACCACAAGCATAAAATAAGCGGCAATCAAGCATCATTCAATTGAGATATAAGTAGTGAATAGTCAACAATACCATCTAAATCTAACATGATTTGAATATCTAATTATTTTAGTAGTGTATTGTTAGAGTAGTGCCCTAAAGGCAATCGCCTTTAGCGCATTTTGTACAAAGTTGTGTACAAACTTTATTTTCAATAATAAAGAAAGGCATATTTCATTAATTTGGTGTTCATTATCTATAAATTGATATTGATCTATAAGCAAATTAATGAAGTCCATGATATATGACATAGCATGAAGGAAATCATGATGTGATCATCCTACTGAGATTCCTATCATGTGCAATTATGTCAGTATCTAAATTATCCCTAGCCATAGGATTAATGAGACTAGACATCGTTAATCCGGATAAATTAACACATGTCAAACTCCCTGATTTGATCAAGCAGTGGATCTCAGAAACTGTAAACATGAGATATTTAGAGTTGAGATGTGGAAGCTTACTAATGGTAGTAATTACATTGGATGACCTATAATGAGATCATCACATGGATGTCTTATTCTAATTTCAGTGATAATCTCATCATAGCAATGGTGCAAGTATCCTTAGATTTGAGACACTTAAGGATATCTTGGATACTGATTCTGTGCTTTGACTCCATTCCTTGTTGCCTTGTAGAGGCCGCCCATAAGGTGGTGATTGGGTACAGCTTGAGGTATTTGAAGGTAACTGAGTAGCCAATAGAGGATTCACCACTTCAGTGATAGCAGACGATGATACCCACGACCTCTTGTCGGGGTCATTACTTGGAAATCTCTGGCTAGAGTACATATGTCATGAAGAATGTCTTCATTGACATATAGAGTAATGAGTCCCAAGACAAGAACTGATATCACTTGGGCTAGATTTGATGTAGTCAGTCTAGTAAGAGTTAACACTTTGCCCATACTCATAACCAAGTGGGGTAAAGCATGGTAAAAGGACGAATTGCATAGCAATTATCTATAGGAGGGTTCGTGAGATAGTTCGTGATGAGCACGGGTTCATTCATCAAACCACTTACTTTTAGGTCAATTGGGGGTTATGATGTGTTGCTAGATGCTAGTCATGACTTGTTTGAATTAAGTGTTAATCCAAGTGGCCAACATAATCAGGAATCTAATGGGTCACACGCAAAAGAGAGATTCGGAGGATTCGTAAAATAATTGTGGATAAAGATCTATTATATGGAGAGAAATAGAACCAAATGGATCCTAATGAGATCGGGATATATCCTAATGAGATTGTGACATCAATATTGCTGAAATTGGTCTTCGGTATTTTTTCCACACCCGGGACCTGATAAGGCCGACACATCCTTCCTTTCTAGCTTTTTGTTTTTGTCTTTTATCATTTAAAGACAATAAATGCATCACCTTTACAGAAT
>JAOQMP010036082.1:0-11665 GCA_027563575.1 Erythroxylum pedicellare | reverse complement strand
TAAATCCACTACCAATCTAGCACCATCAATGAAGAGTTCACAACCCCTATACACTTGACTTATGATCACATTCCTCCTTAGAGGTGTACTAATAATTAAAGGACTACCCAGTGGCATCAAAACAATATCATATACTGTCATGCTTGCAGAAACAAAAGAATGCATGTAACCAGAATCAATTAGTAAATATACTGCTAAATCAAATAATTGGGCCATACCCGTAACAACCTCTGGTGTGGCTGCTGCTTCCTCCCTAGTCATGGTAAACACTCTTGCCTGTGCCTGATCCCTTGGCCTTCCTAAAGGAATAGCCTTCTTTGCAGCTCCAGAACTGCCCACTTCAGTAATTGGCCTGGTTCCTACTGTTTCTACTCTCCTCTGGGCTTGAAACTGTGATCCCTCTTGCCTTGGTACCTGGGGACAGTATCTAATCATATGTCCCTTCTCCCCACATCGAAAATAGGCTCCAAGTAATTTGAAGCACTCTCCCTCATGGAACTTCCCACAATGTTCACATTGAGGGTTTGAGTACCTGCTCCTTTCCACCCTGCTATTGAGGCTTGCACTGACACTGCCCTTGCTTGCTTATTCTCACCAGAAGCACTACTCCCCACCTCACTTTGTGTAATGGAAGCTTTTCGTACTCTTCTCAGGTATTAGAGCATTCATCCCCTTCTTAGAAGACTGCTCCCTGTTCTTCCTCTTCTTATTCACTTCATACTTGATGTTCTACAGCTTCTTAGCTTGGAATGCGGCATCTACCAACTGCTGGTAGTCACAGAAATTATGGATCAAAACTTTCTCCTTAATCCCCAAATGAAGCCCTCCCTTAAACTTGAGGCACTTGTCTTCCTCATTCGCCACAATATTGGCAGCATATCTAGAAAGTTGGGTAAACTTCAATCCATACTCACTCACATTCATGTCCCTCTGTGTGAGATTGAGAAATTCCCTGGCCTTCACTTGAATATAGACTCTCGAGAAGTATTTTCTCCTGAAAACTTCTAGAAACTCTCTCCATGATAGTACCGGAGGCAAGACCTGACTGTAAGGCACTGATTCCCACCAATGCAGTGTGTCCCCCTATAGCAAGCTAATTGCATAGTCCAGCTTCTCTTCATTAGAGCACTTCATCTAAATCAGGACTCTCTCTGTCCTCTTCAACCATGCTTCAACCTCTTCAGGATTTGTAGTCCCATTGAAGTCCACAGCTCCATACTTGCGTAACTTATCATATTGTCCACTCCTATCCACTGGAGCTGGCACCGGCACTTGTGACCCTTGGCCAATGGCATAGGTGAAAGCCTAGGCAAAGGCTAGAAAGAACCGCGGATCCATGGGGTTTGCTTGAGGCATAGTAGGAGGCGGTGGAGGCACTTCCTATTGCATACTAGGTGACTCAGGATCTGGAACAGAATGTGTCACCACATCTTATGGGACAAAAGATTTATCCGTGCTCCTTTGGTAAGAGCTAGATCGAGCCATAGCTCCTCGAGTTCTCTTTCGAGGCGACATTTTCACTCCTTCAATATAAAACCATTGAAATTCTTTGGTTCATGCAAAAAAATTTTCAAAGTATGTAAAACAGTTCAAATTGTATCAAATAATTTCAAATCATGTGAAACAATTTAAAAAAATGCAAGTTATTCATTTAAAACAATGCATGTGCATTTCATATCTTAAACTACCCAATTCATGCTTAGACCTAGTCCTACACCTGGACCTAAACCTAGTTGCTCTGATACCACAACATGTTGGACCCCATTTTCGGAGCCTAACATCGGACATGGGATCGTGAAACGTGAACGTGGAGGGGAGGCTTGGAAATTTCAAATTTTAAAAGAAAACTCCCTCAGAAGCAAAGGCGGGCATCGTCACGACGAAGCCATATAAGAAAATCCCCTGGACGCCTAAGGATTTTTACACCGCGGAGAACGATTGAACTTTCGCTGCGGCGAACTTGCATTTGTATTTTCGCAGCGGCGACCTTTTGGTCTCACCGTAGCGGTCGCCACTGTGAACTCACCATACCATCAAAAATAAAAAGATTCGGGTCAATTTCGCCACGACGAACTCTTGCTTGGCCTCGCCGCAGCGAAAACCCTTGAAGCAGATCCCTAAACCTCTTGCAACCTACCTTGCTTAATATAAACATAAATATTTTTAACTACCCTCATTCATGCAATTCCAAGGACAGAATACACAAAAACATAAACACCAACTACTTCCTAAAGCCTCAAACTCATTTGAACATCAAATGCAATGTGAAAACTTAAAAGTGGTCCTAACAAACCCAAAATACATTTCGTTCATATTAATAGGCAAAAGTCTTTACAAGCTTTAATGAAATTTCAAGCCACAATACATCAATTGAGTTTGAGAACCAAAATACTAGTAAAACTTGAAATGTGGCTAAAGCCTTGAATTCCTAAAAATCTAACTTAAAAATACAAAAGAATGCCAATTCGGAGTGATATCGTAATACTTGGCCTACTCGATCTCTTACTCGTCACCTGAATAGGGGGAGGAGAATGGGGGTGAGCTTAAAGCTCGTGGGTAACAATTTTATAACCAATAATAAGAAAAACCATTGAAAATTTATTTTCCATTGTAACTAATAATTCGCATTGAGTTAACAAAGCATATTTTTTTCTCAAATTCTCAACCAAAATTTTCAATAATGCAAATCAGGTATGCATCAATCTTGTCAATATATCATGAGCACATATGCACATAAAAATGGTCTGGAAGGTCCATAAATAGAATGAACTAACACATTTCCGTATAATGGTCCTATGAAGTCGTGAATAGAACGAACTAGCACAATCCCATTTAGTGGTTTTATGTAGTCGTAAACATGAGGGAGTCCATAAAGGAGCGTCATGCCACTAGCAAGCAGGCAGGAGAAGCCTTTAGTCAAAGTGCACTTGACAACGGAATAGACGAAACCAAACCCACATAACATGTATTTCATAATCTTGTAAACTTGTTGTCCAAAATGGAAAATTTTCAAAACTTGATCTTTTTCAAACATAATATCCTTTCAAAAATCATTTTCATGTTCTTGTCATAAATCATCAGCACAATAAGCTCATACCAAACACATAACACTTTTTCAAAGCATTCAAAGAGTTATAATGCATGCTCATGAAGTAGTTGAAATCATTTATTTCCATCATTTGAAAGAACACATTAATGGCCTAATACTTAATCATAAAACTGTAACCCACCTTGAAATCCTTACTTGTTACTTGCTCAAATGTGACCTTCCTCTTGCTCCTCTTGCCTCACTTGCCTCACTTGATTTCCTTAAACAATAACCAAGATTCCATTCAATTCGGTGCAAAAATCGGAAAGTTCCTACCTAAACAATTTCGGACTATCCTTATGCATGAAACAAAATTATATACTTGACTTCCATCCAAAATTTGAGATTCTTATAAACTGAATTTAGACTTTATTCCTTCACATAATTTGTATCCCTATGTCTCTAGTTTGTACAAAATCAAAAATCATCTCATTTGATCATCTACACAAAATGTTATGCCTAAAATAACAAAACATGTTTGTGTAGGAAAAATGAGCTTCGCCGCGGCGAAGTCAGGGTTTCGCCGTAGCGAAAGTCTCCAGAAACCCACACCGACGACCCATTTTGCGAATTTTTCCATCCTTTCACTTCCCCCCTTTCATATACAACCCAAATTAACACTAAACCATCACTTATACTTCATTTCCAACTTCATTTCAACCCAATACCATATACAAAAACATCAAAATCTATCTTTTGATCATTAACCCTAAAAGTGAACACTTTCCTAAAGCATTCACTAACAACTTCCCACACGTGTTAAGCTATATGTGAGTTTCATCTAACCAAACAAGATGGAATAATGCTCATACTTACTTGTTGATGCTTCAAATCCTTCAAATTCTTGAAATCCTATCTTTCCTCTTCTTTTTCTCCTTTCTTCTCCCTCACTCACGTTTCTTTCTTCAATTTGAATGCAAGACAACATCTTCTTTCACTTATGCCTTAAATGATTGAGCAATGACCACTATGCCCTTCCATGTAATGCCTTAGCTTTCTAACCTTAAGTGATCTCCCAATTTTTCCCTTACTACATTCTTACAACATTAACACTTAAATTCCATAAATCCATGCAATAATCATCCTAACATTGACATGCTAATTAAAATCCAAAAAAAAAATGATTTATATTCCAAGACCACAAAATTTAATCAATTCATGCTTAATAAATTAATAAAAAAATTTGGGGTTCAACATTTGTTGTGTTTTAGGATCTATTTTGTATGTTTACGTTTAGTTTGATTTTCATTGTTGTTCTTTTTTGTTTGATGTTGATTTAGGGTAACAATTGATCATTTTAGGTAGGAATAAAAGGTGGAAACCTTCGCGATTGAACTAAAGACTATGAAAGGAGAAGAGAAGAGGAAGAATTATAATGTAAGAACCCACAATCGTTGTTTCAATGCCAATTCCCATGATAATGGGAAACATAGCCTGAAGATACATTATTTTTAGGATTTCTAGACTATATAAGGATAAAAACCCCTATGGACGAGAGAGCTTGGAGAGAGACTTGCCTCCTTTAGTAAAAATGGAGGTTTAGAGTCTTGGGAGAGGAAGAAATTCAAGGTTTATCATTCATAATTAGGAAAAGAGCATACCAATACCAAATTTTCTAGATTTAGGCAAATAAGAGGAGGAGTTTGATTCATTTTATTTTTCTTTTGTTTTTCTCTTCTAGTATTTGTATGATGGATTATTTGATTGTTAGGAATGTTGATGCCATCATTAGTGGCTGATTTATATGTAGAGATTACTAACTCTAATTTTTTTTATTTGAATGATACATGTTTTTTATAAATGTTGAATATATATCTTGCAATATATTGAGAGATTGAGTTCGGTAATTTGTGTAAGGTTGTACAATGACAATTTTCATTTCTATAGACCTACATTAATCAAGTTAATTGATTAATTAAAATAGAGATCTTGGCTAATTAAATTGATCACCCATAGGATAACTTAATAACTAGTTTAATTGGTGGATTGATTTTGTAGATTGAAAGATTGATTAATCATCCCCATTTAATTTGGCTAGGGACAATTAATTACACCTTGAGATATGGTAGTTAATACATTAGGACATCTTAGGTGAAACATAATTCAATTAATAAAATAGAAGGGAGATAAGTTAGGGAAAAAGTGATCTCTAGTTGTGAAAATCTTGAATTCCAAGTTTCTGCATTTTTTAGTTATCATTTGTGTTTTTTAGTTGTTCAATTTAATTTAATTTTCCAGTTTATTTCCATAAAAAGATTTGGTTCTTAAACAAAGATCAATCTGAATTAAGTGGTATATAAACCAAATCCTTGTGGAATCGATATCTACTTATTACTAGAAGTCACCACCCGCATACTTGTGATTTTGAGCATAAAACTAGTAGTTTGTTTCACACTTAACACCAACTAAACATGTTGGCTTAACATCTTCTAGCCCAATTTTCCTAAAAATTGACAAAGGCATAAGGTTTATACTTGTGCATAAGTTGCATAAACATTTTGAAATCTTTAAATTACTAACTACACATCGTACTGTAAAGTTCCCTAGATCTGTCAACTATAAGGGAATACTTTTAATAATTAATGATCTGGAGGTTTCCATTATGGCTATCATTTGATTATCATCCTAATTTCTCTTATTTGAGAATATGTCTTTGAGAAACTTCACGTACTTAGGCCTATGTTTCATCACTTCCATAAAAGACAAGTAACTTTTCCATTTCTTTAGCTTTTCTACGAACTTTACAAATGACACATCTAATTTGTTCTTCTGAAGTCTTTGTGGGAATTGTTTTTTTGGTGCGTAAGGTGGAGGAGGAGTATAGGGAGGTCCTCATTCTTTTCTTATCCTTTTTCTTATTCTCTTGGTCTTTTACAAGGTGGGGTTTAGATTGTCTTTTGTAACAAGCCACTACTATAAAACATCTTCCCAAAAATCTAAAGCGCATTCAAGAACATACCCTATAAAAATGAGATATTAGAGTAATGACATGAACTTATTATGTCATCATACAGAACATAAGTATTTAAAAGAACAACTTTTCCTATTTTATTCACAAACATATTTACATTATAGTATTACCGGGAGATCCCATATATATTGGAGAGCAGAACGAAGTATGCCTTATAAGGGTATGGATACCTCTTCCCTCATAGACTTCCCAGGAGGGGGAAGAGTAAAACCATGAGGGGCTTGACCCAAGGGACAACCCAAAGCGGACAATATCTGTGGACGCGTGGTCTAGGCTGATACAAATGCTATCAAATCTGGTTCCCAACTTGTTGTGCTAACGAGGACGCTAGGCCTTAAGAGGTGGATTGTAAGATCCCATATCAGCTAGAGAGGAGAACGAAGTATGCCTTATAAGGGTATGGATACCTCTTCCCCCATACATGCATTTTCCTGGAATGGGGAAGAGAAAAATTGTGAGGCGCTTGGCCTAAGGGGCAACCCAAAACGGATAATATTTGTGGATGGGTGGTTTGGGCTGTTACAATTACACTTTATAACCTATATATTTTCATTACCAAAAACATCTGAGAGATTACTGCTCTTTTATAAAATGTTTTACATGAAATGAGAAAAGTAAATAAACACAATCTACTAAACTCCTCAATTATCAGCTAACTAGACCTTTGAGTTGTTCTTGTTTACAAAAATTGACAAAGTAGACTTCTACTAGAATGTCTTAGAAGCTAGGTCTCCCTTATACCTGAAAATCAATGTTGCAATTTTGATAAGTTTGCAATATCAGTAAGTGAACCATCATCGATGTGCTCACTTAAGTCAGAACACAAACATCACTTATATGAAACCAAATTTACAAGTATATCACAGTTCAACTAATGTATCGCATCATGAAATAATGAATACCATATCACCATATACATAATATCTTAACAATACATCATGAATTGCAAACATTTCATATAATCATTTCAAAATAATCCAGTCATTTATCTCAATTATTCATATCATCAACATGCATACAAACATTGCATATCACTATATCAACACAATTCAGAAATTTTTTGCAATCATTCACACAATACATTTAAAGTTATATATGCAAATGCACATGTGACTCCACTTCATTTTTCTTTGATATGACGAAGCGCCTATTTAGTTTCGTATCCATCATAGATACCAGACTCATTTGATATTCTTTACCGTACCTATTGCGGATACTAAGCCCATTAATAACTGAGCATGTGGCTCTTTGTGCACATTTTTTAACTTTAAGGTCTTTTCATATTGTTCACTCAGGTCACAACTCCTTTATTTGATCATGTATAACAGTGTGATATAATGCATCAACTCATATAATATGTTATCAACACTTTCATTCAATCTGCACAGTCATTTTCACATTCATCATATCTGAGACATACATTCAACATTTACTTGAGTACACATTTTTCATATTCACAAATAATTAGAAAGCACTTCCAGTACAATCCCAAATATCGAATTCCTTGGACCATCAATATCTAGAATTATCACAATCGTATCAATAACAGTTCAATATCTAAAATTTAATAAAAATAATTCAATCATAGTGAGAAAACATCTAGGTTAACTCACAGTACGCTCCAGATAAGCTATTGCCTTGATGACCCAGCAATGTTTGGATGTCGATGACCAATTTGTGCTTTATTAGTCATTCAATACACACATATAGTTCACAAATTACTAAGTTGATCAATCATATGAATATTTAATCATACTAACAGTGTGTGTCGAGTGCATTGTAAAATTTACCTGACTCTACACATTAAAATTTGTAGTTCTGGTAAGTCAGGATCGAATCCACAGGAAATGTTTGGTTAATTTTTGTAACGAAATTAATTGATGCAAGGAAAGTAAAAGGGAGGTTTTTGGGTTTCAAACAATTTAGAAATTAAAGTAAAAGTAAACTATTGAAAACAAGTTAAAACAAATAATCGAAAATGAGAAAAGTGTTAAGTATAAGTAAGGTCCAGTTCTAGGGTCAATCTCGACCTAAACACAATCAAGCATATTCGTTCAGTCTAAAGTCTTTACAATTCTTTTCAGACTATTGATCGGAGACTAATAGAACACAAATCTCAATTTTTCCTTAGGTTATATTTAATCAAGATACGATCATTAATTAAACCTAACCACCGAATAACCTAGGACACAATCTCTAGATTCAATTTGGCAGTCATATTATGAATTGAAAACGATCAATACAGGCAGTAACCTCACACGTTCATGTTATCCAACCTAAGTTATGTTGTTCCTAACGATTAATGATCCTTAGGTGCTACTCACAAACATCAACAGTAGGCAATAGGTTCGAAATAAAATGATCAAAATAATATATTAAGATCATTAATCCCAAAACCATCCAAATCAATACCAACAACATAACAATCCAAAAAGAAATTATAACTTCAAAATGATAGAAATTGCTTAACTATGACTTGGCGTCGATATTCCCATTAAACCGGCATCGGGAAACTAGCTTTCCATACCTATTTTGATGCTTCAAGCACAAGTAATATCTCCCATTCATTCGGCACTCTCCCTACGTCTATTGTAGCTGGGATGGGACAAATTAAGTGTTGGAGAGTTTAAAGTCCATGCCTGTTTTCCCTTCTCAGCCTGCGTCTATTAATTAGTTTTGTTTTCACACCTAGTCTACGCCGCCCCTGTAGCTGTGATGTCCTGCGCCGCACTATTCATTTATTCCTTCAGCCTTCTACTGTAGCATGACATTAGAAATAAACCTTGCTCCTCATTTAAAGCCCTCTCGCATCCTGCTGAGCTGCCTTCTCTGCGTATGCATTTTAAATTCATGGACGCAGTGTTTAACGCTGCGTCACGCAGCAATGCAGCGTATACTGCGTGAAATGCAGCACATGCTATGCGTTGTGCTGGTGCATTAAACGCAGCGCACAGTCCACCCTTTATTCTTTTTTTTTTACAATTGTACTCCAATTTGTTTTGGAGATCTTCTCTTTTTGGTCTCAAATATATCATCATATTCACCCTAATAGTCAACACAAATTGAACAAAAATTAAGTATTTTATCTTGATAATAGGATTGAAATCACATAGAAATACATAAGAAAATATAAGATAATTCAATTTTATCAGTTAAATTTCCTAATTTTATATTTTTTAGTTAGTTATGGTTTTATAAATATAATAGTTTCTTGTAGAATTCTAAGCGTCTGCTTTTTTTCATAAAGCAATAAAGTTTATCTTGTAGTTTATGTTTTTTGTCCTGCTTTCACATACCTGTATCATAACTTAGATACGGGGAGTGAAAAATCCAGAGGGGAAACACAAGTGAGAAAGAGTGCAGTAGTAGCTCTGTTTTTGTTTAACCTCATTTTGTTTATAGTAGCAAATGGCATCTGAAACAACATTTGTGATGTCAGCGATTCCATAATTTGATGGTCATTATGACCATTGGAGCATGTTGATGGAGAACTTCTTAAGGTCTAAGGAGTATTGGTATGTTGTTGAATATGGAATCGAAGAGCCTATAGTTGGAGAAGTATTTCAAAGATATAAAAGTGGAATTAGATGCATTGAAGTTGAAAGATCTTAAGGCCAATAACTATCTTTTCCACATAATTGATCGAGTAACCTTGGAGACGATTGTTTGCAAAGATACCTCCAAATAGATTTGGGACTCCTTGAAGAAGAAGTATTAAGGAAATGTAAGGGCAAAAAGGGTGTAGCTTCAAGGACTACAAATTGAATTTTGAGGCTCTACACATGAAGTCAGGAGAGTCCATTATAGATTTTTTCACTAGAACGATGACGATTGCTAACAAGATGCATATCCATGGTGAAAAATTGGAGGATGTCACTATTGTGAAGAAAATTCTTCGATCAATGACACCAAAATTTAATTTCATTGTCTGTTAAATAGAAGAATCTAAAGATATTGATGTGCTTTCACTTGATGAATTACAAAGTTCTTTGTTGGTTTAGGAGCAGAAAGTTATCCAGCAGGAGAAAGAAGAGCAAGCTCTGAAGGCAGTAACTAATCTAAAAGGTTTTGGGCGTGGAAAAGGGAAATAGAAGGACAAGACTTCTCATCAAAAAACAGATTAGATTTATGTAGCTGACTCTAAAGTAGATGAGGATCATGTAGCTGACTTTAGTATCAAAGGAAGTGGTCATGATAAGTTTAATATCAAATGCTTTTGTTGTCATAAGTATGGGCATTAAAGGTCTGAATGTAGGACTTGTTTTAAGAAAGATTCAGGCATAAAATCAAAATTTGTGGAGAAAGAAGAAGAAGTTTCTCTCTTGATGGCCATTTATGCAAAAGAACTTGTTTATCAACATATGTGGTACTTGGATACAGGATGCAATAATCACATATGTGGAGAGAAATCTGTACTTTTAGAATTAAATGAAACATTTTGTAATATTGTGACATTTAGTGACAAATCTACAGTTTCTATCATAGGCAAAGGCAATGTTAATATCCACATTAAGGAGAACTCTACTCAAGTTATTTCTAACATTTATTTTTTTTCCATAATTGAAAACTAATTTACTTAGTGTTGGACAACTCCAGGAGAAGGGATATGAGATTACTATAAAAAAAGGAATTTTTCGTATTCAAGACAGAAGATTGGGTTTGATTACTTAAATCAATCTGATAACAAACTAGATGTTCCTTTTATATCTCAACTACAATATCACACATACTTCTCTATAAGAGTAAAGCACGAGGGCTGGTTGTGGCATTTTCGCTATGGACATCTTAATTTTGGAGGACTGAAAACATTACAGCAAAAGAACATGATGACTGGTCTACCACAAATCAAAAGCCCTTCTCAAATTTGTGAAGAATGTGCAGTTGGGAAACAATATAAAGATAAATTTCAGAAAGGAAGATCATGGAGAGCAAAGAAGGTGCTGGAGCTTGTTCACTCTGATTTATGCAGACCTATAAGTCCAACATTAAAGGGGGTAAATGTTACTTTATAAAGTTCATTAATGACTATAGCCAAAGAGTTTGGGTTTATTTTTTGTAAGAAAAATCTGAAACTCTTTTATCATTTAAAACCTTCAAGGCAAGAGTTGAAAAAGAAGTAGGCATGCCTACAAAGATTCTTCGCAGTGATTGCTAGACCCCGCTATCGGAGCCCGACATTCGGAGTCATAAATGCAGACAGACACATTTCTTTAACTTTAGGATATATTTTGGGAAGTCTTAAACTAGAATTACAATTTGATTTCTTTAAAACATTTGTTCCCCTAAAGTCAGATCACGAATTTTACCCTTATGGAAGACTTGAAATATGAAATGTACCACTACAAGATAAATGAAAACATACATATTGGAAACTTTTTTCAATTCTCAACTCATCTCTAAATCAAAATGAAGTTCATATATAGCTTTAATTACATATCAATATTACATCAAAGATTTAACAGAAGATACAAAATATATTGGATGCTCAATATTTGATATGCTTATAAAGCTATCAAAAAATGATCGAACTAACTTAGTTACAAAAGTTTCTAATATCTTGGAGTTTTCGATGCCTTGCAAGGATTGCTAACCTTCTCGTTCTGCAC
>JAOQMP010036062.1:0-11666 GCA_027563575.1 Erythroxylum pedicellare | reverse complement strand
ATTAACCATTAATTAGTGCAAGCCCAACATTCAATTATGGGCTTCTAAAACCTCCATTTATATTTCTTACTTAGCTTCATAACCTTCCTTGAAGCCAAGTGGGGAATCTTATTGGACTTTGATAATTCAAACTTCAATAAGCCTAGAATTAATTTAATCTCATTAAAATTAATTCTAGCTTATTAACTAAATGTCATTCAACTAATGACAATTAGTTGAACTCTTGAATTATTAAATATTATGAGAACACATATTTTATGTCCAATTGAAAACCCTATTTAGTATTTTATTATAGCCATCCGTACAATAAATGGTAAAATTACCGTTTTGCCTTTATGTTGATTTTTCCTTCTAGATCTCCTGTTTTACAATATATGGTGATTAACACACAAGATCTCACCTTGATGTTAGGACTTGATGGGTAGCTGGTCCATCAAAATACTGGCACTAGTTTAATCACAAATCTCCTTAAAACATCTAGAAGTGATGATATCACTATAAACTCTTCATTTGGGTGAATGTTCCCTGATATATGTTTCAATTAATAACTCGAACATGCAGACACTGGATTAATACTCTATGAAAATCCATTCCAATCGTATCAAGAATTATAATGAAACATATACGAGTTCACCACTCATCAAGATTGTGGTTCATAATAAGCGAATGCTTCAGTATATGTTTTAAAATTAAAGTAACGACCCACTTTATTCTTGAAAATATACTTGATCCTAGATTCATCTAATAATGCCATTATCGATAGTCGACTACTATCATGTTATGAAAGTCATCATTCCCTTGGAGTAAACCCCTTTACTTATATGGAGATAAATTGCAACACTACAATCTAAACCATAATCAAACGATTAACTTGTTTATTCAACTATGAATCCATTAATTTAGATTCTAATAATATACATATTTCCCTTACGTCTCTATGTATATGTATATTACTTACAAAAGAATCTTGGTACCTTTTAACTAGATATATAATGCTCACACAAATAAAACCAAACTCTTTTGTTTTATTAATAATAAATATTCTCATTACAAAAACTATAAATGAAGAAGATAAAGTTACATGTAAATACATTTGCTTTCCAGGGCACTATATTTACATAACTCCAACAGCTAGCACTTCATGCTTTACCGTCTCTGTAAAGGTTACAGAGTTCGTTCAACCTATTCTGTGGATACCGTTAGAGGCCGGATACTATATGGCTATGGTGGTTTAGACAGATCGGTTTAAAAAACGATTCGAGGGAAACAACAACATAAAGATCAAGCTTTAGAATAAAGTACGAATTAAATTTCCTCTTTATTTTGATTTGTGTTAATCATTTTATAGAATTAAATAGATCTTGGTTTTGGGGAAATCAAAAGTCACAAAAGAGTTTCTTGATTATTCCACTACAGTTTGGATCAGATCCCGACCCAATTTCCCAACACTTTTCAGGTCTGTGATGGCCCCCAACCCCGTGTATGTTTGTTAGGCAGACATATATGCCTATTTAATGAACATACACTATATACTTTTCAAAAAATTGCAATTTTGACCGTCTGAATGGCAAATCACTCTTCAAAGTCTCACAAAAGTTGTAGATCTCGAAGTCCTCTTTAAAACTGTTCTAAAACAGCCTTAATCTGATATTTTCCGTGAAAGTTATGCCAATTGTCCCAAGATAGGTACACTATGATTGAGGATAGAATCATGGTTGATTCTTTTGGCCATAACTTCTCCATTCGACCTCCAAATGCAGTGATTCTTGAAGCATTAGATTCCGAACACATTTTTCTATCTCTCCACAAAAAATTGATAGCCTTTGGTGTTGATTTCAAAAATATGGATGAAAAGAATGTGAGGGTTCATCGAAATAACCCTACAGGGTATTCCACTCACGCTTTATGACTTCGGTTAGTTAGGCTCCAGAAATGGGGTCCAATAGTTATTTCAACCCAATGTCTCTAAAACTTGTTTGTTCTTCAATGTTAACCCTAAAACACTAGCAAACACATCAAGGAACCTTAAAAACCTAATATTTAAGCTCAAAGACTTATATTAACCCATAAAACATTTAAAACACAAATAATTAACAAATTAACACAATTCTAACCTAACACATACTAAATGATTGAATTAATAGCTAAACACATATCAAACTAAGCCCTAAAACAAGATTCACACTTATCACATTCAAACCATCATTCTTTTGTACAATAATTCAAATCAATATTCAACAAGAATATATAGTATTCATAGTCATATTCAACCAATTCAAGATACCAGTTAATAAATTTTATTATCAAATCAGTTAAATGTTCATTAAACCCATCCCCACACTTAAAATTGGACATTTTCCTCATTGTACATAATATAAGTTGATATGCAAGTAAGAGGATTCTTGTGGTACTTTCCTGATTGTGAGAAATTTCTAATGTTAGATCCATCCGATGTATAACCTATCCATGTAAAATATAAGAAAAATAAAGGCTAAAAATAACATAATAAATAATAAATAATAAAAGCATCACTAATTATAATGTTAGATATGACAAAATAATTAACGAAAAGAGAATCAAAAACTTACATAAAAGAGAAATAAAAAGAATGAAGGTACAAATTAAACATCTCCTGTTGTATGGGATCCTAGTTGACCTAAGGAAGATGGATGCTCCTGGTGATGATCTTGGCTATATGGAAATGTTGTAAATAAGATGCCCTCGTCGAATAGTGGAGGCTGAATAGTAATGTCCTGACAGGCTGCCATCTATAATAGTAAATTACCTATTCATTAATCTCTCGAGTCAGCTCATCCACTCCATACACTCTATCTATTGCCTCCCCAGTAGAGCTATCGTTACCTAGTTAAGATGGAACTCCTACGGTCCCCTTCCTGCTGCACTCCATCCTTTGGTATTGGCTCGTCAAACTCCCCAATAAGTCGGTAAACTATTCCCATAGGCCCCCTAATGTCGATGAACCAGATGCATATGATTCATTACTATCAAGTTAAGTGCTTCCATAGTCCTTATCTCCCACATTGGTGGTAGCCAGTCAAATATCCCCATCCTTACTTTCATGCCTGATAAATTAGACAAGTGCATATCTGAGATTGATAGGCACCTACTCGCTCATACTCCATAGGTAGAAGATGTCCATTTTGCCAACTACCCCCCAGTTGTCTCCACTGATTCTTAAAGTGTGCCTCAGGATACCATAAATGTACCTGATTGGTGGACTACATAAAGTCAAGGCCTTCTATATACATGAGTTGTATTCATCTTCTGTGTTGATTCAACCCTATAAATGCTGTGAGGACATAACATATGGAAAGTCAATCCATAAATCTTGATACTCCAGTTTCCCTATATAATCTTGGTCATATAACCCTATGGTGGTGGTGAATTATGTATTGCTCATTTGATGCCTTTCTTGCATCATCCTAAAATGAACTGAATTGGGGCGATCCTCATTATAACACCCCTTCTCTATAGAGAATGTGGAAAGGACTTCCAATGTCAGATCTCAGTAATAAGACTCCATAATGTCGAAGAATCTAGACTATGCTCCTACCTCCACTAGCTCCTATACTTGTTGGGCTAACCCAATTGATTGGGTTGTTGGTTGTGTGTAAGTTTTAATTATTAATCCTCGATAATCCACAAGCGTATGGTTTGTTAGCATAGTACCAAAGGTGTCAATCCCACGAGAAGGGAGTTAATCTAATCCTAAAATCTAAGGGTATAAACAAATCACAAAAATTCAAAATACAATGAATCCAAAATGAGAATTTAATTCATTCAATCAAATTAAGAAACATGAAATACTAATTACTAAGTGATTGCAACACACCTAAGAATCAACAAAAAGAAATTACCAATTGAGAGAAATGGAATTTTACCTATCCTTAATGCTAACATAATTGATTATGAATTATCATATTATTGGTTCTAGATTATCCTAAGGATGATTACTCTCTCTCAAGTTATAACCATTAACCCTAAATCATAAACACTAATCAGATTATGGAGATTGCAATCTCTCAATTCCCAACCTATCCAAAACCCTAATTATTTGTGAAGTTCTCTAATAAACTATCGAAAACCTATGCAAGATCTCTCTTTGCATAATTTCTCGATCTGATTCAATTCTTGTTCTATTAAATCACCTAACTCTCATTAGTCCAATTTTATCTTTTTTTTTATTCGATTCACCCTCTCAGTTTATTACTGAATTATGCAATCATAGAATCAAACCACAACAAATCCAATAAACATATAAACAATTAAATTTACATTAATTCAAGAATAAAATTCTAAAGGTGAGTTTAGAACATCCTCAACATTCTAGATCCCATCATCAACTATTCAATCCAATTCTATACAATGATAAAACTAAAGATAAACAGGAAATATAATCTAAATGGAGGATGGGAGGTAGTGACATCGGGAAACCTCCCGATCCTGGAAGTACGTTGAGTCAACTTCTTCTCCTCTTCTTTCTTCCTTCTTCTCTTCCTTTATCTCTTGTTGGTTTATCTCTAGTCTCAAGGTGGCTGATGTAAAAGCTCCCTCTCAACCTCTTTCTCTTCTTTTTATATCCTCTTGTGTTTTGGGTTACCCTAGGATTTTTCTAGGGTCTGAAAGGTCTAACAAATCCATCAAAACTTGACATTCTTGAGTGTTTGTGCGTAAACCCGACGTAGGCCATATTCATGGCCTACATCAAAGTCTTTTGTCATGATTATGGACCATTATTTCTGGTTAAGTGTCTTTTGAAACTCCTCTGTTCTTCAATATTGAATTTCAAATACTAGCAAACACGTCAAGGTACCTCAAAAATATAATATTTAAGCTTAAAAGCTTATACTAACCTATAAAATGCTTAAAACACAAATAATTAACAAACTAACACAATTCTAACCTAAACACATACTAAATGATTGGATTAATGGATAAACACATATCAAACTATGTACTAAAACACGATGCAATTCACACTTATCACCAACCTACTCTAAAACCTTCCAGTCTATATACCGATTGACTCTAAACTTCTTGTTCAACCTTTGGTGTTGCTCCTCTTAAGCCTCAGAATTAAATAAGAGCATTTGTGGCCTCTCTGGGAGTTAAGCTAGCACAGAAGATTTGCGTTGATTCCTCTTCCTTAGAGTCTCTTTCTCCCGTCGTGTGTGTGGCATTTTTTCCTGAAACTTTTTAACCAAGTATGAGGAAACTAACTTATCAATCTCTAAGATGCACTTTTTTCCCATACTTAATTTTGATTATGCTCAATAAATACTAATTGTAAAAGTAAATAAATCACAAAAAATTAGACAATGAAACGATTACGAAATCAAGACATAAATACTTAAAAGGTGATTAAAAATCACTTGACAACTAAATAATCCTATAAACAAAATTAGAAAAAATTTTAAGGACTTAATTGTTAAAAGACAATTCTAACACTAACATTGGAATTAAAATTTTGAAATTTAAATTTACACAAAATTGACACAACTAAACATGGTACCTATGGAATTAAACACAAGCCCATGCTTAATCAACGTCGAGTCCAACTAATTATCCTAGTTTGATAAAAAAAAAACATCGCAATTAAAATACATAAAATGACACAATCATAAACTTCACAATTAGAGTTGAATTTAAACCCAATTCACATACAATGACTCAAATTAGATGATAAAAAAATTGGGTAAAGATTGAATATGACATTAGACAATAATTAAGCACAAAATAGCAATTTCTCCATAAATACTAAAATGAAGAATTTGACATTTTTCATTGAAAAATCCATGAATACTCACAAAACATCCAAAAATCATGCATAAACAAGTTAAAGCGATATGAAAAGCTCATTGCATGTCATTTAAGTAGATGAAATTGCAAAAAATGGGTTGAGAAGGTTGAAGGGCAACAACAACGATAGAGAAAGAAAAAATGAAAATTGAAGGGATTAGGGGCTTCTAATGTTAATCGTGAAAGTGCATGATTTTGCACTTTAATTAGTAACAATGTTCACGATTTTGCACGTTCTAATACATAGTTTTTTCAAGATGTTTAATTTGTTATCATAGAACACTTAAAAACAAAACTCAAAACCTAATTTAAAATGAAAGCAAAAATAAAATAGTTACAACTCATAGATTGCCTCCTACGTAATGCTTCTTTATCATCTCTAGCCTGAAGTAGTTATCCGCTTATGATGGCTCGAATGAATCATTTGATTATAGCCTAACCATAGGTTTCACAACCTATAAATAAGTTATGTGTCTATGCTTTCCTCCATTTTTCTCCTTTGATATAGCCCCCTTGAATTTGTAATTTTCCTAGTGGATCTTTGCTAGAGGATTCCTGCAAAATTTCTTCACAAGATTCCTTTACCTTAATGGTACATCCTTGATTATGCCCCTAGGATGAGTAAGTAATCTATCAGCTATCTGCACACACATCCTAGTTAGCCTTAGTTCACCTAATTCCATTCTTTTTCATAAAATGTAAATCATCATATTTAAGTCGACATTGAAGTCAACTTAAGCCTTATCCACTTTGACATTATCAATAATACAAGGAATATAAAAATTCCCTAGGTTAGTTTGTTTCTATAGTGTTGATACCTTATTGGAGCTCTCTTTACTTAACACTTCACTCTCCAACAATTCCTCTTTGTTTGATGATATCTCTTCTGTACTCATTGATCTCTAAAGAAGGAGTTTATCATAACGAAACTCTTCTTTAAGTTTTTTCAATAGGTCAACGATATAGTCTAACTCTTCTTCCAATGATTTCTGCTTAGTTCCCATGGGGTCTGAGATAGTAGGTTGAGATTCCTTGACTAGCTTCGAAGTAGGGTTTTCCCTAGTTTTAGATGGACCCTTAGTAGCCATCTCTTCTTTTTCTTTCTTATGGAGCTTCTTTTTAGCGACCCGGGTGATTGTCATTATTCTCTCCTTCGAGTTCGTTTCAGTTGTGCTTTGAAAAATCCCCTTAGGTCTTTCCGTCACTAATTTAGTAATTTTGTCAATTTTTGTTTCCAAGTTCTGTACGAATGTGTTTTTTTGTTGATGCTTTGCCATTAATTCTATAATAAATTCCATCGTTGGCTCATCTATACCCGATTATCTTGGTTGTGATGTTTGTGCTAGAAATCTAGGAGGATGGTCATTTCTTTGCTAGCCCTAATTATACCATGAAAAGTTAGGGTGGTATGTATTACTATACAAATTATTTTAGGGTCTTGGAGCATTCCCCAAATAATCTGCAAGGTCGAGCTGATCTAATTAATAATCTTGTCCTTGGTGTTCTAGTTCGCATGCTTCACATTACACCACTCTTCTTAACGGAGCCATGATGATTTTGTCTATCTTCTTGTTTAAGGCTTCCACTTGTCTTGCCAGTTGCGTCACAACATCTATTTCATACACTATAAATGAGTTATTGGTGGTTCATGCTCTAGATAAAAACCATTAATGATTATTCATGGACATGTCTTTCTATCAGCTCTTAGACTACGTCATAGTCGTTATCCCTCCATGATAGCACATCGTATCACTACACAAAATAACTAAACCTATAACTATATTGGCAAGTCTAAGTCGATCCCACAGAGATTAAATCCAATTACTCACTTAAATTAATTGTATAAGTAAAAAAGGGAGTTTTAGTTCAATGCAAATTTTAAAACAAAAGTAAAACTGAATTTATAAAAACACTCAAATTAAATAGTAGCAAAGTCATAAAATTATTGAATGGGTAGAAATCCAATTTTTTTTAATCTCAGTCTAAGCACAATTTCATATATGTCATTGAATTATCATCTTCACACCAATTTTTTGTTAATCCCGATTTTTCCTTAAGAGCTGGTTAATTAACCCTAACTATTAGGAATCCTAATATAAACTCTCTAAGTTTATCCAGATAGCTGCATTACAAGTGAGAAAAATGGACCATTCTAAGTAATAACCACACAAGCTCGGATTATTTAACTTATATTATGTTATCCTTAACAATTTAATACGGTTAGTTTCCACAAATGACTTCCAACGTGACTATTACGTATCGCATCCAAATTCTAGCAATGGTTTTTTATGAAAAATGATTTAATAGAGCATCAAAATCATTTTACATAATACCCAATCATTAATCTCAAGATAACATAAAAAATCCAAAAAGAGGAAAGAAAAAGATGCATAATGAAACTATGCTTAATGTGCTTCTTGGCATCAATTGCACCTCCGAACTGACATTGAGAAGGTTAGACCTCCATCTTCTTTGTCAAGCTCTAAGCATAAGCCATCCTCCCCTTTTTTATTATTGAGCACCTAGAGAAAATGAAGAAGAACGTATGTTTTTTTTGCTTCTATCTCTGTTCTTTGCACCATACCATACAGCCGTCACAATATATCTCTGTTTATAGTAAAACCTAGGTTAAAATGGATAGGTAGCTTGAACTTTATGACCATGCATGGCCTCTCACTACCGTGAGAAGTGTCTCACAAGTGTGAGTGGTGAGTCACACCTATGAGACATCCTTATATGGGTATAAGACCATTTGGTTTCATGGCCGTGAACTGTGACATTTCACCAATTGGCCATGAGCTTCTTCAAAGCTTGGTTCTTCACTTTTATGCTTTATCTTATCTCTTCTTCTTTTAATCTTCTTCTTATTCTTGCTCCATGAAAACAATAGAGTATGAACATTGGGAAGATGGCCAAATGAGTATGTGTTCGAGTCATTTTAGCTCCTTTGCTTGCGAATTGTATGTAAAATCAAATATGAGCTCAAATGAGTGTTATAAGCATTTTAAGGCATTAATCACTAAGTGTCATAGAGTAAATGTATCAACATTTAAGCACATATCAACTTCCCCTTATTGGATCGGAAAAGAAAACATGCAAGATTTATTTAAACAGTGGATTTCAAAACTTTATTAGAAATCATAACACAGCGGAAGCAAGATAACCAAATCAACATATCAATTCATACATGATACAATATAAGGATAATATTTAACATTAAAACAAGATGATAAAAATATTCCCGCAAGACACGTACTTGACATCCTGAGTGATATCTGAGTACATGCCCAACGAGGGTGACATGCCAATATAGTCAATCAGTAAAATTTCCTTACAAAATTTTTTTAAGCATAATCGTATGCAGAAATCAATTATGAAATCGGGTCCATTTTTATTTCATAAATATTTTCAATCACAGTAATACAATCATCATAATTTCAATAGTCATTTGGGCCCATTACAAATACAAAAATACTTGTAGTCATAATTTTATTAGATTTTAAACTCATTACAAACCTTTCCAACTTAGAAAATTATTACAAACAGAAATAATTCCAACCTCTATATTTCACTTGTATGCAATGGCCATACTCCCATTTGCCTAACATGGTGCTCTTCTGAGCTTGAAAAATATTGCAAAATTTTAGGAGAGTTTTTGCGAACTTAGTGAGTGACCATCCTCAATGACTCACTCAATCACATAACACACACAATTCATCAGTTCATCATATCAAGTCACATACATTACACATTCACTTAAGCATATATCACTTAATCATTCATTTCACATTTCACATTCAACACATTAAAATTATTCACATCATGCATATGTAATGCATATGAGGATCACTTTCAATTTATAATTTTTTTGTGACCGAGTACCTAAATGTCCCATATCTATTGTGGATACTGGGCTCATTGACAACTGTCTCGTATTGGGCTCATTGATAATTGTTCCGTATCGGGCTCATTGATAACTATCTCATATTTATTGGAGATACCGGGCTCATTTTATATAGTGAGCCTTTGGCTCTTATGAATTTTTTGATCTCTAGGCTCTTATTCACATGCTGAGCATTAAGCTCTTTTTTGGTGGCTACTCCAGTCACAATTGCCTTTATCTTTTATATAGTCATGTAATGAAATGCATCACATATATTCAGTCAATTGAAAGTACTCAATATCACACAATCATATTCACTATCACATTCTCATTAACATTATCATTGGACCTTAGTCTGGCATTCAATATTTAAGTTGAGAAAATAGTTATTCCGTCCAATTCACATTCAATGAGCACTTCAATATTTCATTTACATTTCACAATCTTCCGACCTTCTGTCCAGAAATCAACCCAATTCAATTCACATTCACAATGCATGATCATTCAATTCATAATATAAACAAAACAAATAATAAAGTAAGACCATTTAGGTCAACTAAAAAGTTGCTCCCAAAGCTAATGCCTTGAAGCTTAGGTAACATCTAGAGGTTGACGTTCCAATTTCTTCTCTATATCAAATAACACTTACACATATATCACAATTTGCACAAGCATAAGTGTTTAATAATGCACATGTATATAATAAAATATGTACAATGCATGTTCATGACAACCCAGGTATTTATCCATTAGTGTCATCACAAAATCAGTCCCATATCAAGACTCGTCTAAATATAATTTATACTTAGGTTTATACCTCACTAAAACCATTAAAATCACAATTCATACTCTCCCATCCGATACCATTAATTTGATTCAATAAATCTTTTTCAAATTAGCATCAAAAGCTATAAAAAGGTAGAAAAATGTGTTAGTAATCTATTGGTCCAAGAATCATTTCATTTGGAGGTCGGATAACAAAGTTATGGCCGAAAGAATCAATTAAGGTTTTGTCCTCAATCATATTGAATCTATTTCAAGACAATTTCTATATTTTTCTCTATAGATATTGGATCAAGGTCATTTTTAGATGGTTTTAAAGAGGACTTCAAGATCTATAATTTTATACAGAACTTGAAATAGTCTCTATCATATAAATGGTCAAAATTGGACCAGAAGATGCAACATGAACAATACCTAGAAGAAGTTTCAGTCTAAGACCTATTTTGGAACAATTAGTATAACTCTCTCTAAAGATATCGAATCAAGGTTATTCTTAGATAGTTCAAAATAGGACTTCAAGATCTACAACTTTTATGATGGTCTTGAAGACAGATTCTATCATCTAAAGGGTCAAAATTGGACCAAAAGATGTAAGATAAATAGTACCCAAAAGAAGTTTCAGTCTATAATGCACAAGAAGATGTTTCAGTGAACATAGGAAGATGTTTTGGTCAACATAAGTCAACATAAAAAGATGTTTCTGTCAACATAAGAAGATGTTTCTACACTCTCCAGAGCATCTCTACTTATTAAGATTATAAATTTTGACTTTGATGTCCAAAATTTTCATACTATATACCGTAGGAAAGCTAGAAAGATAAACTAAAACTTTCTAGAAGACAACCTTGTCTAATTTAGCCTAGATTAATACAAGTTTTCTTCAGAAGTCAGAACATGAAATTTACCCATATAGAAGACTTGAAATCTGCACTGTGCAACTTAGAATGTCCGAAGCATAACCATTCAGCTACCAAATTGACTTCGTTAAACTCTCAAATCTCAGCTAAATAAGGTTTTCAATTGAAAATCTCACGAAGCACATTCACTAAAATTGGTTTTAGAATAGTTAAACCCATGCATTTTTTAACTCGATAAACTAAAACCCTTCCAAAAATCCAAAAGATTCAAAATGATCTTACCTTGATTCTTCACCAAATGAAGAGATCTTTAGCTCAAATGG
>JAOQMP010036043.1:0-11666 GCA_027563575.1 Erythroxylum pedicellare | reverse complement strand
GAATCTATTCCTTCAAGAATCACTTCATTTGGAGGTCAAGTGATGAAGTTATGGCCAAAAGAATCAAGTATGTTTATGTGCTCAATCATATTGTACCTCTCTTGGTAGAATTGGCATAACTTTCTCTGAAAAACTCAAATTGGGGTCATTATTAGGTGATTTGAAAGAAAACTTCTAGTTCTACAACTTCCATGATGACTCCAAAGTGAAATTAGTTCTTGTACATAGTAAAAAATGTGACCAGACGATAGGATCAGATGAACAGTGCACCAAACGATATGAAGTCATCACTAGACAATATGACGTCACCAGATGAAGCGTCCTCATCAGACGATACGTCCTTACCAGATGAAGCGTTCTCACTAGACGATACATCCTCACTAGATGAAGCATCCTCACCAAATGACACGTCATCACCAAACGACACGTCATCACCAGACGATGCGCCCTCACCAGACGATATGTCCTCACGAGATGACACATCATCACTAGACGATATGTCTTTACCAGATGATACGCCCTCACCAGACGATCTTTCTCACCAGACGATACGTCCTATACTCCTAAGCATTTCCACTTATAAGGACCATAACTTTTGATTCCGATATCCAAAAATTCATACTTTATAGCGTTGGAAAGCTAGAAAAACAAGCTACAACTTCCATGAAGACAACTTGTCAAATTCATATTAGATCAATACAGTTTAATAAAGGAAGTTTCAGATCAAATTTGTACCTCTCTTTTATCTTTTCTTTTTTTCATTCATAGCCAACTTCTCTACGTATCTTTCTTCACTAAATTCAACACTTCAATTTCCATTTATAGTTTTGCCACTCCATTTTCATTCAACTAATTCACCACAAATTCACGATACCCTAAAATATGCAAGTTTACTCAAAATTCTTAAAATCATCAGATCATTCTCTTCATGTTCTACACTTCAACATTCTCTGTACATTTTTCTATCACTTTATTCTTTGTATTTTCTTAATTCTCTTCCTCTAACTATCATTTATACAATCTTTCTCACCTTAGACCATCATCTCACAACTACTATTCATAACTATTTGTACTCTTCTCATGTATATTTTCATTGATCTTTCTAATTAAGAAATTGTTTCTACACTATCTTGTAACATATTTATCTTCAAATTCGAAAAATCAACATATGTTATATGATTTGGTTTTTCACTCACGTTTCAGCACATATACATTTTCATTTTATAACCTCAACGTATAACTAACATGATGCATGTTTCATCTTATGCAACCATAAAGAACCATAAATTGGTTACTTGTCTAAAGCTCCAAAATCTTTGAAATCACATGAGCCCTAGCTTTCCAACAGCGCCTAATCATCAACAGTTCGAGGTGGTAGGGTTAGGTATTTCGATTATAGTGAAGAAGATAACAAAAAGAAATGGTGAGTGAAAAGTAAGAGTAAAACTTTCTTTGTGAGGGTGAGAGATTTTTTCTGAAAGAATGAAGCTTCTAGAAGATAAATAAAATTCTCGAAGAAGAGACAAGATCCACACAGTAACTGGGTCTTGCAAATAGAATTGTATAGTACAACTTAAACAAGACAAGTGACATATGTCACTTATCCATTAGTCCGATTCCTTATGCTTCAAACTAGTTTTTCTTATTAAACTAGTTGAACCATCTCCCAAATTTTACTCTAATTATCTCTAAATTTTCAACATCATTTTCTCAAAAATTCTAAAGTCATCTATAAAATTTCTCCAATATCATTTGAATCTAATTTCTATTTCCTTCCATCAATTTACTCGCCAAATGGCATTTTTTTTAGTCTAATAATACTCAATATTTTCGGAAAATTTTGCCCAAAATTCATCAAAATTTTTAAATCAATACACATATTCTCCACATAGATTTTCAATACAATTAATTCACAATTCTCAATATAAACACATTAATAATCAATTATACCCAGAAAATGTCCATGGGTGCATGTATAGTCATTTAAATGTGTGCAAAATAATTCAAATTTAGTTGCGTGTATGCTAAAGGATGCATGAACATGAGATGCATTTTTCTTAATCCCTCATTGATATCTCATGTGTGCCGTATCTTAGGGGTCTAACCCTTAGTATGGGAACGGGATGTTACATTTCTCCCCTCCTTAATAAATTTCGTCCTTGAAATTCTTATCTAATTGATCAGGAAGGCAGGGGTATTATTTCCTCATACGCTCCTCTGTTTCCCATTTAACTGTCATCACTCGAATATTTTCTTTCACTTGACTATAGTCAATGAAATTAATCAATCCTATGCTCATTTCTTCCGATATCACACTATCTTAACTGTTTCCTCATTATATTTCAAATTACTCACAATTTTTTTCACTTCGTAAGCTGTCAATACATCTTTGTCAAATCATATCATTATTTCTTAGCATATTCACATATCACACATGATAATTCTGAGACATCTTTATTGATAATATAACTTATAAGTTACTGGTCCTATGCTCTAAATAACTTCATGTGAACCAATACAATTTGAGCTTAGTTTATCCTTTTTCCTTATCTGAACACATCTTTGTCTCAATTTATGCACACCTTGACAAGTTGCTACTCTTAGAAATATTTCGTCTCTCGCTTAGTATTTCACTTCTCTTTATTGATAATACACTTAACTCTTGGTTCCACCTCACTACATTTCATAACTTCAATATTGTCCCACCAAATTTATTCGCCTTTTATGAGTCACTTAATGTCTATTATAAATTCATTTCACTCTGCAACAGTATCTCGAATCAATTCTGTATGAACTCCAAAAATATAAGCTTTAAGCATATCTCCAATAGTTAGGACTGTTGGCAATTCAAACATTCAGTTATTTACGCTTCCTACATCCTTAGCATTTCAATGTATTCTTACTAGGAGGTCTAGCTTAGGTTTTGATTTGCTTTCACTAACAACATCTTTGCTCACTCATCTTTATTAGATACACACCTTTCTTATTTCAATCACAAGTAACTTTTTTTTCTTATTTGAACACAAAATTTAGATTTGTTCTTAATTCCTCGTTAAGATTCACAATTTTTAAATCCTCAATTTGGGCTTTGTTAATCTTTTCCTGTGAATATGATCTTAAATTCTATGTGACTAATACCACTTCATTTTACCCTACTGCACCTCAACATTCTATGCTCATTTTACTAGATTTGCTAACCTCAGCATCTGAATTTGTGTTATTTTGTTGTTGAATTCTCTACTCAATGCATTGGATTGCATCACTACCTTTATTATGAAATATTCATTTGCACATTCCTTTCAAACTCAATAATTACCTCAATCTTTACTAATCTATATATTCATATATATCCAAAATGTTTCTGTACATATAATGTCTCCAAGTTTTCAAAGCAATTTCAATTGCAGCAAGCTCTAAATCATATCCCGAAAAATTTAATTCATGAAACTTTAACTATCTCTATACATATGAAATCACTTTATTATACTACATTGGATTTCATCCTAATCTCTGAAGTGGAACCTCATTTTGTACTATATAATATCCAATTCCGAATGACATTGTTATCATTAGTGTTATCTTTCCTCAAAATTCTTTTCACATTCTTCACTCATACGGTTGACACATTTCCCTCCAACATTTTTGTCAAGGGATAACATCAGTAAAACCCCTTAACAGTCTCTGGTAGTATCTAACATACAACTAGTTCTAAAGAACTTTGAATCTCTCATATATTCCTTGTAGTTTCTCATTTTATCATCACCTCTACCTTCTTTGGGTCTCCCAATATGCCATGTTCAGATATTAACAACCCATATTTTATTTGATCAAGAAAAAATTTACTCCTATTGAAATTGCCATAGATTTGTTTCTATCTTTATAATATGTAGGGTTTCCTTAAGTATTCAAAATATTATTCTTAACTGTTCGAATACATTCAATATCTCATCCATAATCATCATCACTGATTGATCTGATTTTGCTTGGATCACTTAAATTTTCAATTTCATGATACTGTCGGGGGCATTGATAACTCCAACAAATATAACCCAAATTTTCTTGTGCCCATGATTTGTTTTCTTAATTCTTTAAGTATCTAATTCCTCAATGAGGTACTATTGTCTCATGTTATTTTTTATTTTTCTAATTGACTTCTTCTTCTCAAATGATTTTCTCAATTCATTCTATTTCCTCTGTTTTCACATTGACTTGTTCTAATGTCTATTCATTCTTACTAGTTTCTTCACACATTTCAATTTATTTGCAATCTTAACTTCCTGTGTTTGTAACACATTCATCATATCAAATGTGTATATCCCAAACATATTTACATAGAATATAATGTGGACTCAAATCCTCCTCACATTAAAAATAATGTCTTATTAAAGTCAGTAATCCAATCATGTAGTTGAATACTTCACATCAAACAAAATGCGTATACTCTCAATAGCATATTCTACCTCTTATGCATGAGTCTCCACTAGGGATCCAATATTCACATTTGATTCATTACATATTCATTTCTAATTTGTTTCTTCATTGATCACTCTTAAATTGAATCGTATGATCAACTTAACTTAATTTAGGGAAATTTTTCTTTGGAAGAAAAATTTCTTGCTACTATCATCGATACTGTTCATAATCCTTATCTATCAACTGTCGTAATCATTGCTTATCGATTATTTTTAGTACCTCAAGAAGATCAATTTCTAACATTTTGTACATAGTCATAATGTTTTATGCATGAAAACTCAATGATGTAGTAGACACGACCGCATATGCTTAGGTGTGTATCATCAAGGTCATCCCATTCTATTTAGAGATTTATTTCTAACAGATCACCAATTGTCTTACAATAGCAATACTTTGATCTCAATTTGTCCTAAACAATGTTTCTCTAATCATCCTTTCCATGATCGGGGTTTCCTTGCATTGACATAAGCCAACATCAACTATACCTCAATTTTCTAGAATTTACCTCTTCTAGTGTTACATCATTTCATAATAATTTAACTTCCATATATAGTGCATTTACTCTTTCCATTTGATTCCTCATCTTTTTCTTTATCTCATTCCTATCTCATCTTCGTGTTGTCATTTATGTCATCTTCCATATGTATATTCTCAATCAATTCATAATTATAGGGGCATAACCATTATAAAACTCAAATCTCCATTCCACAGATATATTCTCATACTGAATCATAAACTCTTATATCGATAACCACACATCCATTCTAAGTCCAATTTCAACCTTTCAAGGTCACAAAAAATTGTTTTCTTTAAACTTGGCTTATACACTTTAATCTCATCAATTCTACTTATATCCTTATTTTCCTCAATCAATCCACAACAATATACCTATTCACACCTATATCACATTCAAGGGTACATACACAGTTGTGGTGAACCTTTATTTATCCTATAGAACCAGATACTATTTCTTATTTCCAAAATACCCATAAATCTTTATTTCCTCACATTCTATCAGATCATGATTTTTCTCAGTGCTTCTAACAGTTCAAAGTCTTAAGGAATGCTTATGCATGTGACTCATACTAGAGATCAGTTGCCGCTGTCTGCTATGACATGACTAAAATCCATGTAACTTGACATCTATTTTAGAAAACGTCCATACAAGATAGTAATTCTGGGCTCTAATGCCACCTATTATAGCACCTCACTCTCACAGGACAAGTGCCTAACATCTTGGGTGATATTCGAGTTCGCGCCCTATGAGGGTGGCATGCTAGAGCACTCAATCATTCAAAACTCGGTATAATTTTTTTAAAACAATAACAAACATATGTGGAAGTAATAACCAATTCGAGCCCATTATCATCCATAAACATTTTCAATCAACACAATACAATCAATAGAATTTTAATAACTAATTGGGGCCCATTACAAATACAAAACACTTTAGTCATAATGTCTTTCCATTGCAACATAGTTCAAATACACATTGTGCAAAATTTTTTGGAATACATTATTCGATACAAAAGTTGTGGAATATACAATTTATACAAAAATATGAAAACACTAATGTAGACACGAATTGATCTCGACCTTTATCCCTCACTTATATGCTGTAGGTATACTCCCATTTTCCTAACGGGGTATTCTTTTGATCCTGAAAAATATTTTCAAATTTTAGGTGAGTTTTGCGAACTCAATAAGTGACCATCATTGATGGCTCACCTAGTCACATATCATATAATTCACATTCACAACAATTCACACTTCACATTCAATGCATTTTAATCATTCATATTATGCATATGTAGTGCACATGAGACTCACTTTCCATTTGTTACTTTGTTATGACCGAGTGCCTAAACTGTCCCATATCTATTGTAGATACGGGCTCATTAAACGTTGAGCCTGATGCTCTGAATCACTTTCTGAGCTCGAGGCTCTTTTTCACACGTTGAGCTTTAAGCTCTAAATCACTTTTTGAGCTCGAGGCTCTTTTTCATACGTTGAGCTTTAAGCTTTGATCGGTGGCTACTCTGGTCACAACTGCCATTATGTTTCATGCATTCATGAAATGGAATGCCTCAATCACATTTGCATATTCTCATTCACTCACATTCACATATTATTGGACCGTAGTCTAGCATTCAATATTAAGTTGAGAATCACATTTTCACTTACATGCAAATGCTCATTCAAATCACATTTATCATCAAATTATATACACTTAGTTCATCTCATTCACATATAAGTAACACTTCAATATTTCAATTAATTCATCACATCATCAGACCTTCTGTCTGGAAACCAACACAATCAATCACATTCATATAATCATTCAGTAGTCAATCAACACAAAAAGTAAAACAAAACAAACAATGAAATGAGACCATCTAGGTCTACTTATAGCATGTTACATATTAGCAATTGCTTCCAAATTCTGGAAATGCCTAAATACGGATGATTAACCTGCACATCCCATTTATGCAATACACACCTACACACATTAATAATTATACAATTGTAAGCATTTATTTAAGCATACTTGTGTATATGGACTATGCACAATGCATGCTTAATGACAATCCCAGGTATTATCGATCAATTTCATCACAAAATCATTCTCATATCAAAATTCATATAATTATAATTTATACTTAGGTTTATGCCTCACTAAAACCGTTAAAAATCACATTTCATTATGATTGAATCACTTCAGATTTTTCCAAGACACCCCTTTCGGGTCTACTGTTCACGTTCAATCAGAAGATGAAACTGATATAATTTGATCAAACTCTCTTCTAGAAAAGTGTTCCTCTATGTCTTACCTTTCCATTGATACCAAAATCACTCAATTTGGTTTAATAATTTGGAAGATATGTCTCAAACATTATCGGTTTGTTCAAAATCAAAAACGGTATATTATACACTATTTCCATCCAGAAATATAATATCTTAGAGAATGAATCAGAAATCGACTTTTTCATATGATTTGTAGCCCTATGTCTTTAGTTTACTCCAAATCAACAATCATCTCATTTGGTGGTTTCCAACCAATTTTAGCAATGTCACCTCTTGCTTAAGCACGAGGGTGACTTCCTAACCTACCAAGCAATGTCACCGTCGTGCTTAAGCATGACAGTGTAAATTTCCTAACTTCAAAAGTCACTATTGTTCTTATGCATAACGGTGCAACTCTACTTCATCTTCTCCACCGACATCTCAACTTCAAACCTCCATAACTTTTGACCCAGAACTCCAAAATTTACAAACTCTATATAAATGGAATGATTAAAGAAATATCTACAAATTTCATGAAGATAACTTTGTGAAAATCTCTCTATATCATTGCAAAACACTCGTGGAAGTTTGAGACTGAAAATTCAACTCTCTAACCATCTATTTTCAGAAAATTTCCATATGACTTCCATTTTCAAAAATCTAACACTTCAGATTTGTATTTTAAGTCTTTCCAATCCATTTCATTAAACTCGTTCACCATATATTCATACCACTTCAAAATATACAAGTTTAATAAAAAACCATCAAAAGTCAAAAATTGATATTCATCTTATTACAAATTTAATAAAAAACCATCAAAAGTCAAAAATTGATATTCATCTTATTCGTACTATATTACTTTTTTGCATTTTAAACTTTCATTCTCAATCACTATTCTTTCTCTCAACTTCCATTTAAACACTCATTCCCATCTCAAACGATCATTTTACAATTGCTCTTCAACTCAAAAACTATTTCCTTGATCATCTTTAAGTTTTCATCAACTCACATACAACACACACACACACACACACATATATATATATAAACTTGCACAGTGAAGAACAAAGCATATATCACCTTTCCATATCTATTTTTCTACACTAATCCTATACACCATTTGATTGCTATTTCAACTCCAAAAAGCCATTTTCACAACATCAGATCACTAAAAATCCACCAAAACTAAATAACACTAGAACCAAAATTTTCATCTCATCTATAGTGTCTATGAATGTATTTATATACATAAATGCCATGATCCATACAAGTAACAATAATTCATCAAATTATTTCATGAATCCATAACTCTAAAGAATTTATTCACTACTTACTTGTTCAAAACTCCAAAAGCTTCAACTATCTTCAAGCCTTAACTCCATGCAAAAATCACGTATTCACTGTGTAAACTGATCAACTTCTGGTTTTTTTAGGTAGAAAGGCAAATAGCAGTATGGTAGAGGTGTGGGATAAGGAAAAGCAAGGAAATCCCTCAGAAGGATTTTAATGAGAAACTTTATGTATTTGAAGAAAATTTGAAGAAGGTTACTATGAAAGAGATGGAAACCTAGGAAATAACACTAACCCCTTTTTCAACTCTTAGATATCCTCACTCTAAACAACACTACTTACTTTTAAAAAATTACTTAAGCAACTTATTAAGTGAAACTTGTCACTTTCCTAAGGTCAAATTCTAGCTTAGTTCCTTTTGGACTAATTTCTTTAACTCCCATCTTTACAATCCAATTATCTCCAAATATCATTGAATTCCTGTTTCCTATTTTCCAAGAATTCCAAAAATTATTCCTAGTTTCACCAAAATTCACAATTACAACAATTCCACTAATCAATAATATTCCCATTATAAATAAATGCAATTTCAAAAAAACAACGCAACTCTTCCAATTATACCAGGAATTTTTCATGAATGCATATACAATTATTTTCATGTGCGAAAAAGTTCACTATTCATGTGTATGTGTATGACATATTATGCACGAGCATGAAAAATGCATTTCTAAGCTCTCATTGATCACTCATATTTACTATTGTAATGTTCCCATAGGTAATGGGATGTTACAACTCTCCCCTCCTTAAAGAAATTTCGTCATTAAAATTCTTACATGTTTGCTCGAACAGGTGGGGATATTGTCTCCTCATATGCTCCTCTGTCTCCCAAGTTGCTTCATCACTTGAATAATTTCTTCCATTTAACTATGGTCAATGGGATCACTTGATTTTTCAGTCACTAATTCAGATATCACTCTTTCTTAACAGTTTCCTCAATATAAAAATATGATGTGGACCAATACAATTTGAACTTAGTCTATTCCTTATCCTAACCTGAGGACACCTTGCACTCAATCTAGGCACACTTTGGCAAGGTGGTACTCTTAAAGATGTTTCATTTTTCATTGGATATTTCATACAGTTAGGACTGTTGGTAATTCAAATATTCAGTCACTTTTTTCTACATCCTTAGAAGTAAAATACTATTTCGGCATATTCCTACTAGGATGTCTACCATAGGTTGTTACTTGCTTTCTCTAGTAGTCTCTTTGATCAATCATTTTTATTGGGTACACATCCTTCATATTTCAATCATAAAGTATCATTTTTCCTACTCAAAATCAAAATTCAGATTCAATTTTCAATTTCTCAATAAGATTTATAAATTCTGAATCCTCAAATTTAGGCTTTTTTTATTCTTTCATACGAAACTGATCTTAAATTTCAATGCAACTAATAACACTTCATCTTACCCCATATTCAACTCAACATTCGATACTCTTCATTGCGCTTGATTTGGTAACCTCAATATCTAAATTTGTGCTACACCATTGTTGAAGTTTCTATTCAATACATTATATTTCAACACCATCCTTACTGAGAAATGCTCACTTACACAATTACAATCTTAAAGTAACATCTATTCATTATCTCAGCCTTATATTCAGTTCTTTCAAAATCTATAATTACCTCAGTCTTTAATGTTCTAAGTAATTTTGAAATGTTTCACTGTACATATAATGTCTCGAAGCTTTCAAGATAGTTACTGTTACAACAAGTTCTAAATTATATTCCGAATAATTCAACTCATGAGACTTTAATTGTCTCCATGCATACAAACTCACTTTATTTTGCTGCATTGATCACATCCTAATCTCTAGTTTGAAACATCATTGTATACTACATAATCTTCAATTCCTAATGATACTATTATCATTGATTTTATAATTCCTTAAAATTCTCTGTACATTAAATGGCCCATGTGATTTAAATGTTTTTCCTCAGACATTTCTATCAAAGGCTAAGATCATTAAAAACTCCTCAATCCATTCAGAATTATAGGTGCAGAATCATCATGAAATGCTGATCTCAATATCATAGACATATTATTATGCTAAATAAGAACTCTTATCACATTTATCCCACATTCATTTCAAGTATAAGTCTAACCTTTCAAGGTCATAGAAAATTTTATTTTCTTTCAACTTGGCTTGTACACTTTAAATCTCATCATTTTTGTTTATATCACTTCCTTCCTCAATCAATCTATGACAATGGATTCACATTTATTTCACATTCAAGGATATATTACCACCGTACAATTTTGATAGCATATTCATAATACATTCACCAATAGAAGTGTGTTGTACCTTTATCTGTCATATTATATACTATCTCTTATTTTTTATTATCCACAAACTTTCTTTTTCTCATATTATGATAGATCATCATTCTCTTCACCATTTCTATCCGCTTAAACTCTTAACAAATGCTCATGGTTGTGACTCACACTCATGTGACTTAGATTAGGGATCAGGTGTTAACGTCTGCTATGACAAGTCAAAAATGCATGTAACGATATATATTTCGAAATTGCCCATATAAGATAGTAAAACCTGGCTCTAATATCACATAAGTATAACACCCCCCTCCTGCGAGACACGTGCCTGACATCCTGAGTGATATCCGAGACTGTGCTCCATGAGGGTGGCGTGCTAAAGCACATAATCAGTCAAAACTCAGTATAATTTTTTTAATACAATCAAATACGTCGAAATCAATAAACAATTTAGGCCTGCTTTATTTCACAAACATTTTTAGTCATAATAATACAATCAATAGAATTTCAATAGCCATTTGGGCCCCATTACAAATATAAAACATTTTTAGTCATAATGACTTTACATTACAACATCAATCCATTTGTATACAGATGGTACAAAAATTTTGGAATACATTATGTAGCGCCCCCTTACCGCAGGGCACACACCGGGACGCCTATAGGTCATTCCGGTACATATCCTCCGATAAGGGTGAGCTACGAAAAAGCACTACAAACACTCCATTTGGCATCATAATAAAACATTAATATAAAAATCGCAAACTTTTTGAAACCCAAA
>JAOQMP010036022.1:0-11667 GCA_027563575.1 Erythroxylum pedicellare | reverse complement strand
TGATGTTTTATTATGATGCCATGTGAAGTGATTATAGTGATTGCTTGTAGCTCACCCTTATCGTAGGATATGTACCGGAATGACATGTGGGCATCCCGATGTGTACCCTACAGTAAGGGGGCGCTATACCACATGCGATCATACTCAATCGTGGGAAAAGCAGTGCAAACAAGCCCCATTCGGTCACAAATTGTCATTTTCTCATCGAAAACTTATTGATTATAGTCTTGCCCCCATGACCGGCACCGTCGGTAAACCATGTCGGTACCATGGCACTTGTCGTAGCCGTGCGCGGTCATGCTTGGTAATGGGAAAATCGAAGCAAACAATCCCTAGTCGGTCACGAATTGTTAGTTTGACATCGAAAACTTGCCGATTATTGTCTTCCCCCATGATCGAAATAGTCGGGAGACTAGGTCAGGCCTGTGGCACTTGCCGTGATCATATGTGGTCACACTCGGTCGTGGTAAAATCAGTTCAAACAAGCCCCAGTCGGTCACGAATTTTCAGTTTGTCATCGAGAACTTACCGATTATAGTCTTGCCCCCATGAACGGCACTGTAGGGAGACCAGGTCAGAGCTGTGGCACTTGTCGCGGTCATGCGCGATCATACTCTGTAGTGGAAAAATCAGTGCAAACAATCCCCAGCTGGTCATGAAATGTCAGTTTGTCAACGAAAACTTTCCGATTATAATCTTGCGCCCATGACCAATACCATCGGTAGACTAGGTTTGGGCCGTCGCACTTGTCGCGGCCGTGCGCGGTCATGCTTGGTAGTGGGAAAATAAGTGCAAACAATCCCCGGTCGGTCACGAATTGTCAGTTTGTCAACAAAAACTTACCGACTATAGTCTTGCCTCCATGACCGGCATAATCGGGAGGCCAAGTCGAGGCAGTGGCACTTATCGCAGCCATATGCAGTCATACTCGGTCATGAAAAATCAGTGCAAGGAAGCCCTATTCAGTCACGAATTATCATTTTGTCATCGAAAACTTGCCAATTATAGTCTTGCCTCCATGATCGGCACCTTCGGGAGACCAGTTCGGGGCCGTGGCATTTGACGCGGCCATATGCGGTCATACTCGGTCATAGGAAAATCAGTGCAAACATGCCCCAGTCGGTCACTAATTGTCAATTTCTTATCGAAATCTTGTTGATTATAGTGTTGCCCCCATGACCGACAACGTCGGGAGACTAGGTCGTGACCATGGCATTTGTTGCGACCGTGCATGGTCATACTTGGTAGTGGCAAAATTAGAGAAAACAGTCCCCATTCGGTCACTTATTGGGGCTATATGTGATCATACTCAATCGTGGAAAAATCAGTACAAACAAGCCCCAGTCGATCACGACTTGTCATTTTCTTGTCGAAAACTTGCTGATTATAATCTTGCCCCCATGATGGGCACCGTCGGGAGACCAAGTCGAGGTCGTGACACTTGTCGCGACCTTATGCCGTCATATTCGATCGTGGGAAAATCAGCGGAAACAAGCCCCAGTTGATCCCGAATTATCAGTTTCTCATCGAAAACTTGCAATCTATTGTGTTCCCCACATGACCGATACGGTCGGGAGACCATGTCAGGGCCGTGGCACATGCCGCGGTCATATGCATTCATACTCAATCATGGGAAAATCAATGCAAACAAGCCGTAGTTGGTCACGAACTGTCAGTTTCTCATCGAAAATTTGCCGATTATAGTCTTGCCCTCATGACCAACACCCTCGGGAGACCAAGTCGGGGACGTGGCACTTGCCGGGGCCGTATGCGATCATACTCGAACGTGGGAAAATCAATGCAAACAAGCCTCAATCGGTCACGAATTGTCATTTTCTCATCAAAAACTTGCTGATTGCCCCTATGATCGACATCGTCGGGAGACCAGGTCGGTGCCATGGCACTTGTTGCGGCCGTGCGTGGTCATACTTGGTAATGGGAAAATAAGTACAAACAATCCCCATTCGGTCACGAATTGTCAGTTTTTCATCAAAAACCTATCGATTATAGTCTTGCCCCCATGACCGGCACCGTTGGGAGACCAGGTAGGCATCGTGGTGCTTGCCGCGGCCATATGCGGTCATACTCGATCGTGGGAAAATAAGTGCAAACAATCCCCAGTCGATCACAAATTGTCAGTTTGTCATTGAAAACTTGTCGATTATAGTCTTGCCCTTATGACCAACATTGTCGACAGACCAAGTCAGGGTCGTGGAACTTACCGCAGCCATAAATAGTCATTTTCGGTCATAGGAAAATCAGTTTATCCAAGCGCCAGTCGGTCACGAATTGTTAGTTTGTCATCAAAAACCTGCCTATTATAATCTTGCCCCTATAACCGGTACCGTCGGAAGACTAGGTCGGGGTCGTGGCACTTGTAGCGGCCATATGCAATCATACTCGGTCTTGGGAAAATCAATGCAAACAAGCCTTAGTCATTCACGAATTGTCAGTTTCTCATTGAAAACTTGCCAATTTTAGTCTTACCCCCATGACCAGCACTGTCGGGAGACCAGGTCGGGCCTGTGGCACTCGTCGCATCAGTGAACGGTCATACCCGGTAGCGGGAAAATAAGTGCAAACAATCCTAGTCGATCACGAATTGTCAGTTTGTCATCGAAAACTTACGGATTACTGTCTTGCCCCCATGACTGGCATAACCGAGAGACCAGGTTGGGGCTATGGCACTTGTCGTGGAAAAGCACGATCATACTCGGTTGTGTGAAAATCAGTGCAAACAAGCACCAGTCGGTCACGAATTGTCAGTTTGTCATCGAAAACCTACTTCTTATAGTCTTGCCCCCAGGACCAGTACCGTCAGGTGATAAAGTTGGGGACATGGCACTTGTCGCGACCGTGCGCGGTCATACTCAGTGGTGGAAAATCAGTGCAAACAAGCCACAATCAGTCACGAATTGTCAGTTTGTCATCGAAAACTTGCCGATTATAGCCTTGTCCCTAAGGCCGAAATCGTCGGGAGACCAGGTCGGGCCGTGGCACTTGTCACGGTCATATGCGGTCATACTTGGTCGAGGGAAAATCAGTGCAAATAAGCCCCAGTGGATCACAAATTGTCAGTTTGTCATCAAAAACTTGCCGATTATAGTCTTGCCCGCATTACTGGCACCGTCGGAGACCAGATCGGGGCCGTGACACTTATCGCGGTCTTATGCGGTCACATTTGGTCGAGGGAAAATCAGTGCAAACAAGCCTCAGTTGATCACAAATTGTCAGTTTGTCATCGAAAACTTGCCAATTACAGTCTTGCCCCCATGATCGGCACTGTTGGGAGACTAGGTCGGGGTCGTGGCCCTTGCTGCGGCCATATGCAGTCATACTCGGTCGTGGAAAAATCAGTGCAAACAAGCCCCAGTCGATCACGAGTTGTCAGTTTGTCATAAAAAACTTGCTGATTATAGTCCTGGCCCCATGACCGGCACCGTCGGAGACCAGATTGGGGGCATGGCACTTGCCATGGCCTTATGCGGTCGCACTCGGTCGTGGGAAAATCAGTGCAAACAAGCCCCAGTTGGTCATGAATTGTCAATTTCTCATCGAAAACTTGTCGATTATAGTCTTGCCCCCATGATCGGCAACGTCAGGAAACTATGTCTGGGACTTGGCAGTTGTCGTCGCCTTATGAGGTCATACTTGGCAATGGAAAAATCAGTGCAAACAAGCCCCATTCGGTCACGAATTGTCAGTTTGTCAATGAAAACTTTCCGATTATAGCCTTGCACCCATGACCGACACCATCGGGAGACTAGGTCGGGGCCGTCGTACTTATTGCGGCCATGCGCGATTATACTCAATTGTGGGAAAATAAGTGCAAACAGTCCCCAGTAGGTCACGAATTATCAGTTTATGATAAAAAACTTGCCGATTATAGTATTGTCCCCATGACGGGCATAGTCGGAAGACTAGGTCGAGGCCTTGGAACTTGCAGCAGTCATATGCGGCCATACCCGGTCGTGGTAAAATCACTACAAACAAGCCCTAGTCGGTAACCAATTGTCAGTTTCTTACCGAAAACTTGCCAATTATAATGTTGCCCCCATGACTGGCATCGTCAGGAGACCAGGTCGTGGCCATGACCTTTGTCGTGGTCGTGCGCGGTCATACTTGATAGTGGGAAAATCAGTGCAAACAATCCCTAGTCGGCCACGAATTGTATGTTTGTCATCGAAAACTTGCAGATTAAGGTTTAGCCTCCATGACCGGGGCCGTCGGGAGCCTAGGTCGAGGCTGTGGCACTTTTCACGGCCACATGTAGTCATACCCGGTTGTGGGGAAACTAGTGCAAACAATCCCCAGTTGGTCACAAATATTCAATTTGTCATCGAAAACTTGCCAATTATAGTTTTGCCCCCATGATTGGCACTGACGGGAGACCAGGTCGTGGCCGTGGCACTTGCCGCGGCCATATGCAATCATACTCAGTTGTGGTAAAATCAATACAAACAAGCCCCAGTCAGTCAAGAATGTTCAGTTTGTCATCGAAAACCTGCCTATTATAGTATTGCCCCTATGACCAGTACCGTCGGGATACCAACTCGGGGCCTTGGGAAAGTCAGACTCGGTAGTGGGAAAATCAGTGCAAACTAGTCGATAACGAATTGTCAGTTTCTCATTAAAAACTTGCCGATTATAATCTTGCCCCCATGACCGACACCGTCGGGAGACCTGGTCGGGGCCGTGGCACTTGTCGCGACCGTGCGCGGCCATACTCGATAGTGGGAAAATTAATGCAAACAATCCCTAGTCGGTCATGAATTGTTAGTTTTATATCGAAGACTTGCCGATTATAGTCTTCCCCTTGACCGACTCCGTCAGGATAGCAGGTCGAGGCCGTGGCATTTGCTGCGGCCATATGCGGTCATACTCGGTTTTAGGAAAATCAGTGCAAACAAGCCCCATTCATCCACGAATTGTTAGTTTCTCATCGAAAACTTGTCGATTATAGTCTTGCCTCCATGACCGGCACCGTCGGGAAACCAGGTCTGGACCGTGACACTTGTCGCGGCCGTGCGGGGTCATACTCGACCATGGGAAAATCAATGCAAACAAGCCCCAGTCGATCACGAATTATCAGTTCCTCATCGAAAACTTGCCGATTATAATCTTCCCTAATGATCGGCACCATCGGGGAACCAGCTCGGGGCTATGGCACTTGTCGCAATCGTGTGCGGTCATACTCAGTAGTGGGAAAACCAGTGCAAATAAGCCCCAGTCAGTCACGAATTATCAGTTTGTCATCAAAAACTTACCGATTATTATCTTGCCCTCATGACCGGCACCTTCGGGAGACCAGGTTGGGGCCGTGGCGCTTATCGTAACCATATGTAGTCATACTCAATTGTGGGAAAATCAGTGCAAACAATCCCCAGCCAGTCATGAAATGTCAGTTTGTCATCGAAAACCTGCCTATTATAATATTGCCCTTATGGTCAGTACTTGTCGCGGCCTTATGCGGTTATACTTGGTCGTGGGAAAATTAGAGCAAACAAGCCCTAGTCGATCACAAATTGTCAGTTTGTCATGAAAAACCAGCCAATTATAGTCTTGCCCCTATGACCAGCACCGTCTGGAGACCAGGTCAGGGCAGTGGTACTTGTTGTAGTCGTGCGCTGTCATACTCGGTCATGGGAAAAACATTACAAACAATCCCCAATCGGTCACGAAATGTAAGTTTCTAATTGAAAACTTGCGGATTATAGTCTTGCCCCCATGACCGCATCATTGGGAAACCAGGTTTGGGCCGCGGCATTTGTCCCTGCAGTGCGCGGTATTACCCAGTTGTGGGAAAATCAGTTCAAACAAGCCCCAGTTTGTCACAAATTGCCAGTTTCTCATCGAAAACTTATCGATTATAGTCTTGCCCACATCATTGGCATCGTCGGGAGACCAGGTCGGGGCTATGGCACTTATCGCGGTCGTGTGTGTTCATACTCGGTAGTGGGAAAATCAACGCAAACAAGCTCCAGTCGGTCACGAGTTGCTAGTTTCTCATTGAAAACTTATCGATTATACTCTTGCCCCCTTGACCGACACCGTCTGGAGACCAGGTCGAGGCCATCGCACTTGGCTCGGCCATATATGGTCATACTCGGTCGTGGGAAAATAAGTGCATACAAGCCCCAGTCGGTCACGAAATGTTAGTTTGTCAAAAAAAACTTGTCGATTATAATCTTGTCCCCATGACCGGCACAGTAGGGAGACTAGGTCAGGGCCGTGGAACTACCTGCGACCATATGCAGTCAAACTCATTCATGGGAAAATTAGTGAAAACAAACCCCAGTCGGCAATGAATTGTCAGTTTGTCATCAAAAACTTGTCGATTATAGTCTTGCCCCCATGATCACCACCGTCGGGAGACCAGCTCGGGGCCGTGGCACTTGACACGGCCATATCGGCCATACTAAGTCGTGGGAAAATCACTGCGAACAAGCCCCAGTAGGTCACGAATTGTTAGTTTCTCATCGAAAACTTGCCGATCATGGTCTTGCCCCTATGACCAGCGTCGTCTGGAGACCAGGCTGGGGCTGTGACACTTGTCGTGGTCGTGCGCGGTCATACTCGATAGTGGAAAAATTTGTGCAAACAATCCCCAATTGCTCACGAATTTTCAGTTTGTCAACAATAACTTTTCGATTATAGACTTACGCTCATGACTGGCACCGTCGGGAGACTCGGTCGGGGCTGCCACACTTGTCACAGTCGTGCGTGATCATACTCTGTAGTGGGAAAATAAGTGCAAACAATCCCGAGTCAGTCTGGAATTGTTAGTTTGTGATGAAAAACTTGTCGATTATAGTCTTGCCCCCATGATCGGCACAATCGGGAGATCAGGATGGGGCCGTGGCACTTGCAGTGGCTATATACGGTCATACTCAATCATTGGAAAATCAGTGCAAACAAGCCCTAATCGGTAACGAATTTTTAGTTTCTCATAAAAAACTTGCTGATTATAGTCTTGCCCCATGATCGACACCATCAGGAGACCTGGTCGAGGCTGTGGCACTTGTTGCGACCATGCGCGACCATACTTAATAGTGGGAAAATCAGTGCAAACAATCCCTAGTCGGTCGCAAATTGTCAGTTTCTGACCGAAAAATTGCGAATTATAGTCTTGCCCCCATGACTGGCATCGTCGGGAGACCAGGTTAGGGACGTGGTACTTGCCGCGGCCTTATACGGTCATACTTGGTTGTGGGAAATCAAAGCAAACAAGCCCGAGTCGATCATGAATTGTAAGTTTGTCATCAAAAATTTGCTGATTATAGTCTTGCCTCCATTACCAACACTGTCTAGACACCAGGTTGGGGCAGTGGCACTTGTTGCAGCTGTGTGCTATCACACTCGTTTGTGGGAAAAACACTGCAAACAATCCCCAATCGGTCATGAATTATCAGTTTCTAATCAAAAACTTGCAGATTATAGTTTTGCCCCCATGATCGACACCGTCAGGAAACCAGGTCTGGGCCGTCGCACTTGTCGTGGCCGTGCGCGGTGATACCCAGTCATGGGAAAATCAGTTGAAACAAGCCCCAGTTGGCTACGAATTGTCAATTTCTCATGAAAAACTTGCTTATTATAGTCTTGCCCACATGATTGACACTGTCGGGAGACCTGGTCGGGGCTGTGGCACTTATCGCAGCCCTGCGCGGTTATACTCGGTCTTGGGAAAAGCAATGCAAACAAGCCCCAGTTGGTCACGAATTGTCACTTTCTTATCGAAAACTTGCCGATTATAGTCTTGCCCATATGACCAGCACCATCAGAAGAACAGGTCGGGGTTGTGGCACTTGTCGTGGTCGTGCGTGGTCAAACTCGGTAGTGGAAAAATCTGTCTAAACAATCCCCAGTTGTTCACGAATTGTTAGTTTGTCAACGAAAACTTTTTGATTATAGCCTTATTCCCATGAATGACATAGTCGGGAGACTAGGTCGGGGCCACCACAATTGTCGCAATCGTGGACGGTCATACTCTGTAGTGGGAATATAAGTGCAAACAATCCCTAGTCGTTCACGAATTGTTAGTTTCTCATGAAAAACTTGCCGATTATAGTCTTGCCCCTATGATCGGCACAATCGGGAGATCAAGTTGGGGCGTGGCACTTGCCGATTATAGTCTTACTACCATGATCGACACTATCAGGAGACCAAGTCGGGGCCGTGGCACTTGACGCGGCCATATCAGCCATATTAGGTCATGGGAAAATCACTGCAAATAAGCCCCAGTCGGTCACGAATTGTCACTTTCTCATCAAAAACTTGCCGATTGTAGTTTTGCCCCCACGACCAACACCGTTTAGAGACCAGGTCGGGGCTGTGGCAATTGTTGTGGAAAAATCTGTGCAAACAATCCCTAGTAGCTCACGAATTGACAGTTTGTCAACAAAAACTTTTCGATTATAGCCTTGTGCCCATGACCTACGCCGTCGGGAGACTAGGTTGGGCCGCCACACTTATCGCAGCCGTGCGTGGTCATACTCTGTATTGGGAAAATAAGTGCAAACAATCTCCAGCTGATAACTAATTGTTAGTTTCTTATCAAAAACTTGCTGATTATAGTCTTGCCCCCATGATCGACATCGTCGGGAGACCTGGTCGGGGCTATGGCCCTTGTTGCGACCATACTTGATAGTGGGAAATCAGTGCAAACAATCCCCAGTCGATCACAAATTGTCAGTTTCTCATCGAAAAATTGCAAATTATAGTCTTGTCCCTATCACCGGCATCGTTGTGAGACCAAGTTAGGGACGTGGTACTCGCCGCGGCCATATATGGTCATACTTGGTCGTGGGAAAATCAGAGCAAACAAGCGCAAGTCAATCACGAATTGTCAGCTTGTCATCCAATCTTGAATTGTCAGTTTGACATCGAAAACTTGCCGATTATAGTCTTGCCCCCATGACCTGCACCATTGGGAGACCAGGTCGGGGCCATGGCACTTGTCGGGGCTGTGCGCGGTCATACCCGATCGTGGGAAAATTAGTTCAAACAAGCCCCAGTTGGCTATGAAATGTTAGTTTCTCATCAAAAACTTGCTGATTGGAGTCTTGCCCCCATGATCGACACCGTCGGGAGACCTGTTCAGGGCCATGGCACTTGCTGCGACCGTGCGCGGCCATACTCAATAGTGGGAAAATTAGTGCAAACAATCCCCTTTCGGTCACAAATTGTCAGTTTTTGATTGAAAAATTGCCGATTATAGTCTTGCCCTTATGACCGGCATCGTCCGGAGACCAGGTTGGGGACGTGGTACTTGCCACGGCCATATGCGGTCATACTTGATCGTGGGAAAATTCGAGCAAACAAGCCCGAGTCAATCACGAATTGTCAGTTTGTCATCAAAAACTTGCCAATTATAGTCTTGGCCCGATAACCGGCATTGTCGGGAGACCAGGTTGGGGCAGTGGCACCTGTTGCAGCTGTGCGCTGTCATACTCGGTCGTGGGAAAAACAGTGCAAACAATCCGCAATTGGTCACGAATTGTTAGTTTCTAATCGAAAACTTGCGGATTATAGTCTTACCCCCATGATCGAAACTGTTCAGAAACTAGGTCTGGGCCGTGGCACTTGTTGCGGCCGTGCGCGGTCATACCCGATCGTGGGAAAATTAGTTTAAACAAGCCCCAGTTGGTCACGAATTATCAGTTTCTCATCGAGAACTTATCGATTATAGTCTTGCCCCTATGATCGGCATAGTCGGGAGACCAGGTCGAGGCCGTGGAACTTGCCGCGACCATATATGGTCATACTTGGTCGTAGGAAAATCAGTGTAAACAATCCCTAGTTGGCAACGAATTGCCAGTTTCTCATCGAAAACTTGTCGATTATAGTCTTGCCACCATAATCGGCACTGTCGGGAGACCATGTCGGGGTCTTGACACTTAGCGCGGCCATATGCAGCCATGCTAGGTCATGGGAAAATCACTACAAACAAGCCCTAGTCGGTCACAAATTGTCGGTTTTTCATCGAAAACTTGCCGATTATAGTCTTGCCCCCGAGACCAGCACCGTCTAGAGACAAGGTCGGGGCTGTGGCACTTGTCGCAGTCGTGCATGGTCATACTCTGTAGTGGGAAAATAAGTGCAAACAATCCCCAGTCGATCACGAATTGTCAGTTTGTCATGAAAAACTTGCTGATTATAGTCTTGCCCCCATGACTGGCACAATCGGGAGATCAGGACGGGGCCGTGGCACTTGCGGTGGCCATATGTAGTCATACTCGGTCGTTGGAAAATTAGAGCAAACAAACCCCAGTCGGTAACGAATTGTCAGTTTCCCATAAAAAACTTGCTGATTATAGTCTTGCCCCAATGATCGACACCGTCAGGAGACCTGGTCGGGGATGTGGCACTTGTCGCGACCGTGCGCGACCATACTCCGTAGTAGGAAAATCGGTGCAATCAATCCCCAGTCGGTCACAAATTGTCAGTTTCTCATCGAAAACTTGTCGATTGTAGTCTTGCCCCCATGATCAGCACCGTCAGAAGACCAGTTCGGGGCTTTGGCACATGTCGCGTCCATATGCAGTCATACTCGGTTTGGGCCGTGGCATTTATCGCGGCCCTGCGCGGTAATACTCGGTCATGGGAAAATCATTGCAAACACGCCTTAGTCGGTCACGAATTTTAAGTTTCTTATCGAAAACTTGCCGATTATAGTCTTGCCCCCATGACCGGCACCGTCGAGGGACCAAGTCGTGGCTATGGCACTAGTCGGGGCCATGCACGGTCATACTCAATAGTGGGAAAATCAATGCAAACAAGCCCCAGTTGGCCACAAGTTATCAGTTTGTCATCGAAACTTGCAGATTATAGTCTTGCCCCCATAACCGGAACCATCAAGGGACCAAGTCGAGGTCGTGGCACTTACCGCGACCATATGAAGTCATACTTGGTCGTGGGAAAATAAGTGTAAACAAGCCCTAGTCGATCACGAATTATCAGTTTGTCATCGAAAACCTGCCTATTATAGTATTGCCCCTATGACTGATATCGTCGGGATACCAGGTCGGGGCCGTGGCACTTGCCACGACCATATGCAGTCATACTCGGTCGTGGGAAAATTTGTGCAAACAAGCCCGAGTCGGTCACGAATTGTCATTTTCACATCGAAAACTGACCGATCATAGTCTTGCCCCTATGACCGGCACCGTCAGGAGACCAAGTAGGGGCCGTGGCACTTATAGCGGCCCTACGTGGTCATACTTGATAGTGGAAAAATCAGTGCAAACAATCCCCAGTCGCTTATGAATTGTCAGTTTGTCAACGAAAACTTTCCAATTATAGCCTTGCACCAATGATTGGCACCATCGGGAGGCTAACTTGGGCCCGTCACCTTTGCCGCGGCCAGGCGCAGTCATACTCAGTAATGGGAAAATAAGTGCAAACAATCCCTAGTCGGTCACGAATTGTCAGTTTGTCATTGAAAGCTCACTGACTATAGTCTTGCCCCATTGACTAGCACCGTCGAGAGACCAGGTCAGGGCTATGGCACTTGTCGCGACCGTATGCGATCATACTCGGTAGTGAAAAATGTTGGATCAGAAAAACAAAGCATGCTATATTTAGAGAAACAGTAGATTTCAAAACTTTTAAGAAATCATTACTTGCAGCGGAAGCAACAAATCCAAATCATCATGCTAATCCATACAT
>JAOQMP010035926.1:0-11671 GCA_027563575.1 Erythroxylum pedicellare | reverse complement strand
CTTCATTAAATTTAAAAGTGTTTTATTTATTAATAAAGAAAAATGATGTTTCTTTAATATTTTTTAAAGAATAGTTTTGAATCTATTAAATGAAGTTTTTCTAATTAATTAAGAAATCAATCTCTAAATAAATAATATAAGGACTTGCCTAATTAAATTTAAAAGTATTTTATTTAATTTTGAAAGTAGTTTCCTTTAAGATTAGAAAATAGTTTTCTAATTAAGGAAAAGCAATTTCTATTGAGATTAGAAATAGTAATTTCTAATTAGATTAGAAAAAGTTTTCTAATTGGATTAGAATTTGTTATTTATGTAATTGTGAAAAAGGATTTTTTCTAAATTATAATAAGTAAGTAGCATAATTTACTAACATTTGTTTTCAATTAAATTTTGTTAAAGGAGTCAAGAAAATTGGAAATAATTTCCAATTGGATTTGAAAATTTTTTTTCAAATCAAAATAAATTTCTATTTGTAATAGGAATTTAGTTTATTTAGGAATCGATGAGTTTAATCTGATGTAATTGTTCAAAGAGTTGGAAATATTACTTTAGATTATGAAAATCAAAGTTTTATGTTTTATGCATATAATTTGATTATGAGTGTATAAGATGCATACTTTATTTATATGGTAAACATAAATATTAGATGCATGATAAATTGTATTTTTTATATGTTCAATATTTTACATGTAATTTATGATTGATGAGATAAATATAGTTAAAATCCCTCATTAAAACATTCAATATACATTAAAAATGTAATTGTTGCCTTCTATTATTATAAGAATAAACCAGAGTTCTGTTTATAGTAGACTTGTTGAGTAAACTCAAAGTTGCTTTAACCCAAATACTTAACTAAATTTGTATGATTTGGATAAGCAAACTCATGATCAAATGAATTTAGAGGCAGGATTAGGAATAAAATATATGATATGTTTTGGCAAGAGTTGTCACCTAACGGATCAAGGAATCACATTATATGTGATTTATAAACTTGTTTTATACCTATTTTTAAGTTTAATTAAATTTGAATGGGATCCTAGCCCACTAGAAAATTAAAGTAATATTTCTGAATCGTAGTAAGGGCTATTATTTCGAATAAAATAGTGGGAGTAACCAAATACATGATTAAAGCCCTAGTCTCATTTAGTAGTCATGACATATAATTAATTATTTTGTTTTCCTTACATTTATGTTTTTGTTTTGAGTAGAATTTACCTTGTTTAACATAGTTGATACTAAGTTAGTGAATCCAATTTCTTAGACATAGGTTAAGTTTAAGAAGAGTTCTCAAAAGTTAGAAAACAAAATTGTATGCCTATTATGTAAATTTGTCATAATCTTTGTTGAGGATTTGGTATTAAAGTTTAATGATATGTCAAAATCATATAGATAACAAAATGTATTGACATTTGAGTTGACTAATGTCTTATAAACTTTGATGACAATATGTAAGATGTATGTTAACACCATGATAACAAAATGCAAGTAGATGTATAAAGAAGAGTTGAAAGGTATAGTAACTCGTTGGAATTGTTTCACTTAATTTAGCCTACTAAAAGCATAAGCGTGGACTACAATTAAATGCATTTGTTGTATAATGATAATTGTTATCATTAGAATAAAATTATTGCATAACTTTTATTTCCTATAAGAGATATGATAATGATCATATGTATTTCTATCTCATGCTTATGAGTATTTGATACTGAATTTAGATTCAACATTATTATAATGTTTAAAGCATGATAAGAAATAGATTGTTGAGTCAAAGTAGTTGATCCAAGTTTATGAACATAGTTTGTATATGCTAGATCAAAGGTGACTTATAATTAACATAAATGGCAAGAATACAAAGTTGAATAACTGAGACAATTCTTTTATGCCATGTTGGTTAAATCAACATAACAAGAACCATAAAGTTACATAAGGATATATGTATCCTTTTGATTATGAATCAAAACTTGTAAAGTTGAAGAATAACCAAATCAATCTTTGATGAAAGGATTATGATGATATTGAATTGTTAAATACACACATGTGATGTATTGAATGGAATAACAATTCATATAAAGATGATACTTATATGTCATTAGAATACTAACGACTTTATATGATGTAGTCATATATATTAAATGAAATAATGATTTAAAATTTTGAAATGTTCAAATTGTTTAAATCTAAGTAGAAATTAAGCATTAAGAATGATGAAGCAATTCGATGAGATCATTAAGGTAAGTTTTAAATTTTCATTTATCTATAGGGAATGAGATTCTCTAGTGAATACCTTCATAACAAACTTCCATAAGAGTATGGATTTATTTAAGGAGAATAATATAATATAAGATATTGTATGATGAAATATTATTTCTTCTATAGTTATGCCTAGTACAATGACTTACCTTCAATAGTTTCAATTAAATCAATTCCAAGATTCTATATTAGATATGAAATGCTAAGTCTTTAAAAGAGATAAAGTTAATGATTTAAGGATGTAATGCTTAGTTGAAGCATATATTATCCATTAAGTTTAGAACTAAATTGGATAATAAAAGGTTTATAAGATATCCAAAGGGTTGGATATAATCTTACAGACCTGTTGAACAAATTGTTTGTTTCAATGAATACTTATAAGAGAATGGTTATTAAGATAAGTAGTGAGAGTAAGATGAAATTTGAAAAGTTTAAATCTCAAGACAGTACATCCAATTGGAACTAATGCCTTTGCTGATATATTTGATGTATCGTTGAAAGGCTATAAGATGTTTAAAGATTCACTTTCATGATGAATTCAAAGAGTTTGTTTTGGAAATGATTCTTAATTTATCATATCTACAAGAGATTAGTGCGAGTATGGTTGTCTTATTCAGTAGGAATATGTGGAGACATATTGGTCATAGAAAAAAACAATTCTAATTTTCAATTGTTGAAAACATAATTGTCCAAGAACAACTCTTATTGGATATGAAAAGGCAATAACTTAGTTTTGAAAATTAGATCTATAGAGATAGGTTGGAAGTTGCATACTTATTCTAACTCCAATCACACAGATAATGTACTAAAGATGTTTGGTATTTGAGATATCAGATACTTATGAAGTATTTAGATATCCATTATTCTATGTATGAGTTAATATTTAAGTTTAAGAATATAAGCATTTAACTTTTGAAGCAAATCCTAATTAAGTTTTATTTACTTAGAACAATATCATTTAGGATTGGAAAGGTTCCAATGTAGCAATATTTGCTAATTAAGGCATAATACATTTTTTCATTTAGTGGAAATGATTATTTGGATTAATAAGTTCTTTAATGAACTTGACATAGTTCCTTGCATTATTCAAGATAGTAATGTAATGTGGAACATTATAGTGATTTGGCATGCAAAAGGAGCTAAGGTCTCATCAGAGATCCAAGGATGTATTTAGGCAAATTTTCTTAGCTATGATGATAATTGAGATGGAAGTTGTAAGATTTAAGCAAGTGCTCTCACTATAGAGAATCTTGGAGAATTCTCTCATTAAGCCAATGTCCTAGCAGTAGAATAATCGTCATATGGTGATATGGTATGAGATACTTAAATGATTGGCTTAGTGCAAGTGGGAGATTGTTGGTTTATACCCTACAACCAATTTCTTTGGTTGTAGTTTAATGACAAAATTATTAATAAAGGCATTATTTATCTTTATGTATTAATTACATTTGATGTTTTAATACTTAAAGATAAAATCCTTGGAATAATTACTGTGTAATTGCATTATGATGAGATCATAATTTTGAAATTCAATTTAAATTTACGTATTATTCCTAAATGTTCTTAGTTGTAGTTTCATCAAGACAGGATATTGTTGAAATTGTAAAACTAGCACACTTAATGTGTGGGTGATTATTAGAGAATAAGTCACTGAACTAACCTAACTATAAGAATCCCAAAATGGAATATTACTTATATATCTGTGGATTTTCTCATAATGATGTTTATGTAATTGATCCTTAGACTTGAGATTACCAAGGTATCTTTTGTAGGAATTACTGTGTTTTGACACTACTTATGAATTATCCTAGGGTAATTCAGTCAGTAGTACTTGGATGCAATACGAACCATACGGAGATAGTTGAGTAAGTCAATAAATGATTCGTCACTCTAAAGTAATTAGAGAGAATGTTCCACTGTTCTTAATTAGTATTGATTTATAGAATTCTCTGGCTAAAGTGAATTGATATTTTAAAAGATGTTTTCAAATATCAATTATAAATCAATTACTAATTAGTAAGAATGAACATGATTAGACTAAAATAGTAGACACTATATTCATACTATGTCCAATTGGAATATTGAATGACGAAAGGATTAAATTATACATCTAACTATACATAGAAAAGTTAAGTCAAACCACTTTGACATTCCTGATATTTGGGTGGTCAAGACATATTGCTAAATATCAATCTTAATCTATAATTATAAATTATTTAATTGGAGAAATAAAGATAAATTAAAAGGAGTTTTAATTATCTAATTCTAATTATAATTTATAATCATTGCCAATATATTAGGAACCTAATAGATCATACATCAAAGAGTAATTTGTGAAATTAATTAAGTTGGACTTAATTATAAAGTTTGAGAAACTTTAGGGATCAAATGTAGATATTTGATTTTATTAAAAATAAATTAATTATAATTAGAGTATGACTTTAATTATAATTAAGGAATTTAATTTTAATAAAATTACAAAACCAGCCTATTGATTTTTCTATTAATAGGAAGAAAAGAAAAATGAGCTAGCACTCTTACATTCTTCCTCTCAAAGTGTTAAGAAGTTGTTATATGGATACCATCATAGGCTGGACAAGTGAACGGCTTGCGGTTGACAATTTAGAAAAAGATTTCAACAAAAATGCGAATAAGGTATGATATCTTATGATTTGTATTCATGTTATTATTAAGGTTAATCAATTATTGGGATCCACTTGGAATCCGTAAAAAGTTTTGTTTTCTGCTGCATCCGTGATTTGATCATGGTTGGATGCCAACATGAACAACTTCCATGATTTATACATGCTGTCTTCTTTCCATTTAAATAACGTACATAGTATATATCTATTATTTTCCTTACATTGAACCATTGGGCTATGTACAACATAAATATTGCCAGTGAATAGCTATTAAGCCACATATACAATGTCTACATGCTGCCAATTAATACCCACTGAATAACATACATAAGATATGGATATACATGTTGTTTTCCTCTCCATTTACCATATTGTTTTTCTCTTCATTTAACCATTCCTCCATTTGTTTCTAAATTTTTACATATCAAATGTTCAAATTAGTTTTGAAGTCTTCTAGACCTTTGTTCCCCTATGTCTCTAGCTTTTATATCATCAAAAATCATGCCATTTCAACTTCTAAATTATGAAACATATGCCAAAATTCACAAGCTGCTTCAACACAGGGACAATATCAGGTTACCATAATCAATCTCAATTTTCAATATCACTAAGCTAGAATTAGGTCTAGATCACTTCTAGACATTTTTATTACTATGCCTTAGGTTTTGTTACAGTTGGAATCAACCAATTTGGTGTTTTGTATACTAAGTTGTGGCCAAAATACTAGGCCTATTCAAGGAACCTGAGAATCCTAATATAGAATTTCACTAAACATAGTTAGGAAAACTTACCACTTTCTTCAAATCATGCTTAAACATTCACATAATTCATAAGGAAATCCATGTTTCCATCTTAAGAATTCATGTGACCAGCTAAAGAGGATGGACAAGAGTGGTTTAACATACCTAAAATTAGATGGTAACGTGCTGCCCATCTTTTCCCTCATGTAGTTGGTGTTGATAGAGGTGTTGTCCATCGTTAGAGGCTTAAACAACATGAAGAAATTATTTCCTAAAGGCAACAACTTGGAGATCTATTCGTGAAGGGAGCAACTGCAATTTAATAACATCAATTCTGGTCCAAGGGATAAGTGAGGCATCGGTGGAATAAGGTGGAGCAGCTTCGCCATTATTCTTGTTTAAGCTACATATTGAAGAGGGCTATCCTACATGTTTCAAGGTAAATTTTTAACAGCTTTCCATTATATAATCTCTTACCATCATTTAATTACTTTAACCCCTTATCTCATCCATGAAAATTCTTGTCCCCTAAATATAACAAATTGTTATAATTTTGTCTCACTAAAATGACACATGTCTATACTATAAATTGGTCTCTCATGTAATGAATTTTATGTCCATCACATCTACTCCTTCATAAATGTGGCAGCACAAGATTTTCATGAATTCTTGTTCCAAAATAATGAGAACTTCTTCATGCATGTGATAGCTGCCATTTAAGGTTCATTCACATGTACATGTATTATTTTTTGTCCAAAGTAATTAAATGGCTTAAGAAAATTCTGTCCAATTTCAATAGAAATTTCATGTCCACTTAATATCATGTTACACCTAAATATATCAATATATAAGTTGGATCAATTTACTTTAAATATCCATAACTATGGCTGATTCTTATATCCTTATGTTTCTTCCTAAGAATTCTTCAAATTTACTCCACAATAATTTAAAACAAGGTCAATCTTGATCTATCATAAATCCATCCGATTGAATTTATTTTTAGCCAATTTCTATACTAGTCATCCCCAATATTTTTGAACTATCAATTGACTTTAATACTTGTTATTTAGGGTTGGATTCCTAATTCACCTTTGAGTGAAAATAAAATTTACATTAGCTCGAAAACACCTTTCACACGAAATGAAATTTTATAGACACGTGAAAAGAAAAGTTTGGGATTTTACAAATTAAGGCATTAAATTTTCACTAAAAGATAGTGAGAAGAGACTCATACAATTGAATGAATTAGAAGATTCAAGATTTGATGCTTATGAGAATGACAAAGTTACAAAAGGAAAAAGTGAAAAGATGGTATGATTCTCATATTATGAGAAGGAATTCAAGATAGTAGACGCAATTTTACTATTCAATTCAAGATTGAAGTTATTTTCAAAAAGATCAAGTCACGTTGGAATGGTTCTTTTATGGAAACCTAATTGTTCAAGCATGAAGCTTTAAAATTGTGGAATGATGAAAACGAAACATTTAAGGTGAATGACAATAGATGTAAATTATTTTTTGGAAAATTATATTGATATAAAAGGGAACTAGTTTCTTTCCTTGGTTGAGAAACTAAATTGAAATGGTCAAACTAGTGATCTTAAAATTAGCATGTTAAGTTTAGATAGGTTTTTATATGCTTGTTACATTATTTTATGATTTTTGAGTGAGTTTGATTGATGGATGTTCATAACATGAAATGTGTCAAATTGTTGGGGAAAATGTCCCAGATGTATGATCATGCAAATTATAGCAGTTCACCCTTTGTCATAATTATGCAAAATTGTATGATCTTGTAAGGCTATTCTCTAAGCCCTCTATCATGATCATGATAGTGAAGTCACCAATATAGTTTGTATGATCATAAACATGTCAAAATTGTACAAATATGACTTTTTTATCCCCAAAACTAGCCTATTTATTTAGTTCTTTCTCCTTTCTTCATCCCCTCACCTCTTCTCTCTCTAGTTGGCACCCCTACCTCTTTTTTCACTTGATTTCACTCAATTATCAAGCAAAATTTATAATTTCTTATAATTTTCTTCCATTTTTACACATATAACCACTAGATTTATTGATTCCTTCATTAAAACTCAATTTTCCTAGGTGTTGGTGAGTAGATTTCTTCTGTAAATTCCTATTTTTAATGTTTTTAGTGTTAGAGTGAAGTAACTCACATAAAGTTCTAACCCCAAGGGAAAAGTGAAGATTGTTGACAATGGTGTACATGATTTGGCTATAAATTTTGGAGCCCCATTCATGATCTTCTTGCAAGAAAAAGGTAAGACATTGCAAAAACTTAACTCTAAAATTGTTGCTGCACCTTATTATTTGATTTCCAAATTTTAGAAGAATTAGGTTAAAAGATATAGTGGAATCTTTAATAAAAAGATTTAATTAGGAAAAGTTTATTCATTGTAATTATGATGTGTATGTCCCTAGAATTCTATACTACTCTTAGTTATGAGCCAAACAAGTTAGAAAATTTTTGTTTTAAATTAAAAGGAGAACCATATAACTTAGATCATAACATTATGGAGGATATATTTGGATTCCACAAAGACAAAATAGTATAATCCTATAAAGAAGCATGCATATATTAGAAGAAATTAATGAGGCAAGATGTGTTTGAACCTCATATTGCACCAAATAATATAATTATAATTCCAGAGCACTTATTATTGTATACATTCTTGTGTCACACTAATTTTGCAAAGAGTCTAAGCAATAAGTGTTCTAAAAAGATTTTTTTGTGTATAGACAATAAAACTAAGATCTACTCTTCTACAAACATCTTCCATGCAATAGTTACTTCATTCACTAAAAAGAGTAACTATTTAAGAATGGAATTATTGGTAACTACATTGACTCAATATCATAATATTACTAGTAATGGTCTAACCTCTATTGCCCTTGAGTTTTTCAATAATACACACTTAAGGAGGGCAGAAATCTTAGAGCCTTATGGTATGGAACTCCATGATCCGTCTCAATATGCTATTAAGCATAGGAGAGGACATGCAACATTAAGTTCAACCCTATAACAACCACATCATAAGGAAATATCAAGTGAAGAATTTGAAGAAGAAGAAGGAGGCTAGGAGAAGGTGCTCAGTAAAATTAAAGAAAATAATAAGAAGTTGGAGGTTTGAAGCAAGTAGTACAACAGTAGGGCTACCAAACAAAGAAATTTTCAAAGTACTTTTAGTTGTAAGGCATCCAAGTTTCTTCTCTAACACCATCACACCAAAATCCTCATAATTGTTTTTGCCCTTATTTTTATTTTTATTGCTATATTAATTATCTGTGTTTGTTTTTATTTATGTGTCGTTTCCATATTAAGGACAATGTGTTGTTCAAGTGTGGGGACACACACATATATATATTTGCATTATCAATTACATGTGACTTTGCATTTGCATTGTGTTGGTTTTTATTACATTGTGTAAAACTTTTGTTGCATTATATGATGATGCATTATGCGTATTTGTGTGAACGTGTCAATGGCATGGAATTAAAAGGAACGAGCTTAACTATGGACATGATCATTTAAATTTTAAAAAAAATTAGCATGTGAAAGTGTTTTTTAGGTGAATAAGCATGTTGATTCGAATACTTTACCTATTATTCATTTTATGACACTTATTTGGATGTACTTATGATTAATGAATTTAATTTAGTAGGCATCATCAATAGCTTTTTATGAAATGGATTGACTAGGAAGAAATGATTTAGGTTAGAGTATAAAAAATAAATAAATGTGTTAAATAAATTTCTTATTCTTCTAGCTCATTTTGAAAAATTAGGATTAAGAATAGAGCTGGTATCCAGTTGTGAGTTGTGATATAGCTAAGTAGCCAGAGGACATTCATGTCAAAATTTTTCCTTCACGTCAAAAGACTAGATGATCATTAGATAAAACTATGGTGTTTTAACATAAAAGTGAAGCATATTGATCTTCTTATGAAGTGTCAACAAATTTCCATAAATGGTTACATTGTTTCATTATCGCATGATTGTGAGATTTATGTTGCATGTTTTGTTTATTTTATGTTCTTAGTTTGTTTATGGATAAGCAAAGTTTTAAGTATGGAGAAGTTGATCGGTGAGATGTATAATGTGTTTTATAAGTTATAGAATGTTCTTTAGGTGTTTTTGTTAGTGATAATCATGTGTTTAAGACTTAGATTTTTGTCTTTGTTAACATTTTTTTTGTTTTTTTTATTAAGGCAAGAATTTGATCCTAATGCATGTTTTGGGGGATATTTAATGTGTTTCGATGATGAGTGGAGACAAGAAACTTGAATAAAAATAGAAGAAAAAGATGGAGAACAAGATACTTGAAGAAAAAGATGGATCACAATTGTGCATCTTTACGATTATGTAGGATCAATGTTGGAGTAACTAGAAGCCTCTTTAATGATTGTGCACAACATAAAATGTATGCAGAAGACAATGCATGACCATGCATAGTCATGATCATCTAAATGTCAGTGTCATGACCCGGTACCACATCAGGCCCATGATAACTGCCGCATACTCGGGCTAAGGACATTTACAGTATCCTTAATTCGACTATGCAAGGCTAACTGAATATCCCTTTTTTCTCTTTTTTTTGAAAAATTTCGGCAGCACAACGGCTATATTTTAAAAAATCCCAAAACCTGCAAACGATTTTAAACACATTTCTACATTCACATCCAACCACAACTTGAGGACTCTCTAGTCCACTCAAGCCAATTTCAACAACAGTATTGAAAATTCATAAATAAAATCATTTATAAATACCAGACAGTCAAAAGTTAACTTACAAAGTCATAAAGCATAACTATATAAACACAGTTCATAAGCCACTAGACAACAAAAGTACAAAAGAAGAAACTACCAACATGTGGTAATATCCCGAAAATGCTAAAAGACCATACGATCCACTCAGAGCTTCAAACTCACTAAATTAACCGACATGGTTAGAAAGTGGAGGGGGGTGAGTACACTAGGTACTCAGTGAGCAGGAAAAACATATATCACATATAGAATTGGTTCATACCAAGACGGTGTAGATAACCTATGAAGTGAATATATCACGTATATAAAAACACATAGGCCCAGCCTATGACTTAATGTATACTGGTTAGGAACCATATAGGCCCAACCTATTAATCACCCATTCAGTAAACATAAGTTCCAGCTCCAATATACAAATGCATAAAAACATCAGATGTATAAATCAAATCTCGTCAAAAAATAAATATCATAATAAGCCAAAACAATCATGTGTGACACCACTAGTCGGCCAAACTAATTTGCACACCTACCGATTATCTGTGTTGGCTTGAATTTCTTCTGTGGTGAGTTCGGACTATAGTTGACAAGAGCATCATAACCCTAAGTGATGACCTCGTCAGCGTCCAGACCCTAGGTGTGAAATCACCCACAAGTCTCGTAGAAAGGTGTCGATACAACAACTCAACTTTAATGTACCAGTGTCAAGGGTACAGGGGTCACTTAATCATAATCAGTTGTGCCCAGCACATGATTGACCAATCGTTTCCTCACCAATCATAAAAATCATATACAACATTTAATTATCAAAAATCAAGTAAGGCATCAAGCCTTTATTTATTGGTCCAACCGATAAAATGAAACCTTACTATGGATCTAAGCTAAAAGAGAAAACATACACGTAGCATATATGACTCATTTATGCATAAGTATGTTCGAAAACATTATTTCATATCATAAAAGCCATGTTTTGCACTCTAAGTGCAAAGTTGTTTAAAAACATAGTTTTAGAAAATAAAACATTATTCTTTTACATTTCGAGTGTAGGTTTGTTGAAAACAATGACATTTCTCAAAATACGAAATAAAAACGTCAGTTGCACTCTAATAGCAAAGCGTTATTGAAAACAATATTGTTTATTAAATACACAAATATACTAGCATCTATTGGAGATTAAACTATGCATTACCTAGGTCCAAAATTCACATACAAGTCATCATACATGTCTTAGAGTGATCTAATCCCATATGAGAA
>JAOQMP010035874.1:0-11673 GCA_027563575.1 Erythroxylum pedicellare | reverse complement strand
TTCCACTCCCATTAAAATTAATTTCGAACTATGATAGCCAAAGCTCATTTTCAAGAGGATTCTATAACTTTTTGATCATTTGTCTTAATCTTTCCATTTTCTATTCCCAAAAATCCAAAAATACATTTTATGTATTTTTCTTACAATTCAATCTAGTACAGTTAATGTTTTCAAAGGTCAAAACCCACTTTCTTACCAAATTAGCTTGCATTTCATGACACATAGGTTAACTTAAGTCTATCCATTTTAGGTTTTGATTAAGTGAAACGACCCGAGGTTGCATCCTATATTGCAATCCTTGGATTAATTTTTGATTTGACCTTCAAAGGTACGAATAAAGGTCTGAATCGAAATGGCACCGTTACCAAGGAACTAAGAAATTGGTTATTTAGGTTAGCTTTTATCATTTTGTTGCTAAGTGAGGTTAGGAGCCTTTGTTTAGATTGCATTCTAGATAGTTTAGCCTCATACTTTTCAATAGTATAGGATTTCATTTTTTTTAGTGTCAAAAGTTTGAAAATACAAACAAAAGGATACTGAACTTTCTGCGCTTTTCATATTTAGTAGTTTTGCACCTAAATGGTTTTGAACATTCCATTTGATTGCTTTTTGATCCATATATATATACTTGCATACATACTTTTATACATACTTTCACACACCTACACACTTGTATCCATCACATCTCATCTTTTTATTTGACTTTGTGTGCTTGCAAGTCAATTTTGTTACCTTTTACTCTCCATTGAATTGTTCCCTTGCATGCCCCGAAAAACCAAACTTCTACCTTTCTACCCTGAAATTGAGAGACGTTTAAGAAAAATCAGAAAGGAGAGGAGAGAAAAAGACAGAAGCAAAGTAATTGTTGAAGAGAAGGATATCTCAGTGGAGTCTAGTCAACCAAGTAGTGAGAGTGAATCATTAGAAGGAGTGATAATGGCTGAAAACCTAGCTCTCTATAAAACCCTAACCTTAATGCTAACGAACCTAGGAATGGTGATAATGGAGGTAATGGGGAGCAAGAGCAAGTTGATGAGAACAATGGAAATCATAGAAGGAGAACCATTAGGGAAGCTACCAACTCTAATGTGAATTATGATACTTTTACTGCTGCTTACCCTTATTTTGATGTGAATTTTTAAGTTAAAGGATTACTTATTAACTCTCTTCCTAAATTTTATGGCTTGTCAGGAGAAGATCCCTACATTCACTTGCAATCGTTGTCCATGATTTGTCAGAGCATAAAACCGGTGGGAGCTTCTCTTGATCAAGTACTATGGAAAGTCTTTCATCTATCCTTGGAGGGTAAAGCAAGGGAGTGGTATATGAGCCTTCCAGGACATGTGGCGAATGCTTCCAATAGATGGGCTAATCTACTAAAGGCATTCTTAGAGAAATATTTTCCGACCTCTAGAACTTCATCAATGAGGAAGGAGATTTACTTTGCACATCAAGATTATGATGAGTCCCTCTACAACTATTAGAATCGATTTCAAGATCTATTGTCCAGATGTCCTCACCATCAGATACCTAATGAGCAGTTAGTGCAGTACTTTTATGATGAACTAAAAAGTTAAGACAAAGGTATGTTGGATGCAGCTTCAAGAGGCTCTCTGATTGACCTCACAGCTGCAGAGGCATGAGACCTAATTAAGAAGATGGCTCTAAATCACCAATGTTATAGTGTTAGAGACACTAGAGAGTTACATGAGTTGGAAGCATCAACAACTAATTCTAAAAGAATGGAAAATTTGGAGTCCAAGGTTGACTCTTTGGAAAGTAAAATGACTTCGATCAGCTGTCTTTCATCACTGTAGAGTTGAAAAACATGAGTGTGCATTGTGTAACACCTTTTATGGATCTTACTGCACCTAGTTGTAATACTTGTGGGTCAGTAATGCATATCTCTAGTGTCTGCCTTGGTCATTATAAAGAGGTATCTACTATTTATCAAGGTCAGCCCAATCAGAAATGGGATCCCTATTCCAACACCTATAACAAGGGATGGAAAGCAAATCCTAAACTCAGTTAGAGAAATGAAAAAGGAAGAGGTCCAAATAGATTTCAACAAGGTGGAGGGGTTGGTTCTTCCACAAACTAGTTCCATAACCAATAGCAAGCTTTAACTGTCCCACCAAAGGAAGAAATTAATTAACTTCTGCATAACATGATGGCGTTGATAAAGGAGGAGAGGACTTCGAACAATAACCAGTTTAATGACATAGCCTCTCTGATTTAACAGGACTCTTCTAAAAATGCTGCTTGGTTCAATGCTCTAAAGAATAGAATGGAGTAATGGGAGATGAAGTCTGAGAATATCAACTCCTATATCACTCAACTATCCAACAATATGAGTGAGAACCAAGCTAGGAGCAGTGGAACTATTCTCTCCAATATTGTTACGAACCCTAAGAGTTTGAATGCCATAACTCTTCAAAATGGGAAGCAAGTGATGCTTAGTAATCAAGATGAGGGAGTGAATGAAGAGGAGATTGAGTGTGAAGAATTGCCTTTAATAACTACAAGAGTCAAGAAGTCTGAAAGCTCCAAGGAGAGAGCACTTTTAACTGAAAAAGAGTCCAAATCTTTAAAGAGCAAGGAAGCAAATTCTAAAAGCAACCAAGAATCAAGTAAGCAAGGAGCCCATGAAGCCAATGATAAAGAGGTAAATCTTAAAGACCTTCCTTTTCCTAATTCGTATTTGATGAGCAAACGAATGAATGAAACTAAACATGAGAAGGATATTATTGATTTGTTTGGTAGAGTAGAAGACCCTTTGCTTGACCTTATGAAAAGGGTTCCTGCATATGCTAAATATCTTAAAGACCTATGCACCAATAAAAGGAAGTTCATACCATATGAAAGAGTACAAGTCAGCTCAACTGTGTTTGCTTGTTTAAACCCCAAATTCCTGTAAAATGCTAAGACCCTGGATCTTTCACTATCCCTTATACTATAGGTAAGGTTACCATAGTGGGAGCTTTGTTAGATCTGAGGGCAACCATTAATGTTATTCCTAAGTCTATCTACACATAATTGGGAGTTAAGAATATTAAGTCTACATCTGTAGTTCTTTAATTGGCCGATAGGTCTCTTAGGCATTCTGTGGGCATTATAGAGGATATTTTGGTCCAGGTTAAGGGTTTCATCTTTCCCGCTGACTTTTATGTGCTTGACATTTCTTCTGAAGTTGTGTAGGACACTACTTTGATTCTTGGTAGACCTTTCTTAAGGATTGCTAGTATTATGATTAGTATGAAAGAAGGTACCATCACCATGGAGGTAGGAGATCAAAAAATGTGCTTTAACATATATGAAGCAATGAAACATCCTAATGAGGATATTCTCTTTTGGGAGTTAATATGCTCGATACTGCTGTTGATGATACTTGCTCCGATTTTGAATTTAAAGAGGATTCCTTTGATTCTGAGTTGCATTCACTTGATTTTTCTAACTCACGTGTGATTTTAACGTCTTCCATTGTTAGTAATGAACCTTGTTGGGAAAGTTTTTCTATTAACTTTTCAGGTGATTTTGGCATCATGGAGACTAACACCAATGAGGAAATCGTTGAAGGTATTTTACCTCAATAAAAGTGTCTGATTAAAGGGATGCAGAAGGATTTGGCCTAAGCAATTGCCACCATAGATCAACATGATATGGGTTCAACGTTTGAAGTAGAAGGAGATTGTAAAGCCAACCATATAGAACCTAAGCTATCACTGGTTGAATGAAAGGGGAGTATTCTTTTCTCTCTTGAACTTCATAAATTGATCCCTTCTGATGTACAATCTCCTGTGATTGAGTTGAAACCCCTATCCCCGAATTTAAAGTATGCCTTTCTTGAGTCTAATGAGTGATTACCTATTATAATTGCCAATAACCTGTCTCACAATGAGGAAGAGAGACTCCTTGCTATTTTGAAAGAACATAAGAGGGCTATAGGGTGGACTTTAGTGGATATACCTTGAAGCTATTTGCACATATAGGATCTTATTGAGTGAGGGTTCAAAATCTGTGAGGCAGCCCCAAAGGAGGCTAAACCCACTTATCTTAGACGTGGTTAAGAAAGAAATCACAAAACTGTTGAGTGCTGGGATCATATATCCCATATCTAATAGTGAGTGGGTTAGTCCGATACATGTAGTGCCGAAAAAGAGTGGGATAACTGTTAAAAAAAATGATAGGGATGAGCTTATTCCTACTAGAGTGTAGAATTCGTGGCGTGTGTATATAGATTATAGACGATTAAATAAAACTACACAAAAAGATCATTTCCCTCTTCCTTTTATAGACCAGATGCTTGAAAGACTTGCAGGCAAATCATATTATGGTTTTGTAGATGGTTTCTTTAGGTGCTTTCAAGTACCTATTGCACTAGAAGACCAAGATAAAATCACTTTTACATGTCCTTTTGGTAACTTTAAGTATCGAATGATGCCTTTTGGTTTATGTAATACTCCAGGGGCTTTCCAGCATTGTGTCATGGCTATTTTCTGTGAACTTTTAGAAGAATGCATGGAAGTCTTTATGGACGATTTCACAGTTTATGGTGATTCTTTTGATACTTGCCTATCTATTCTTACAAAAGTTTTAAAAAGATGCATTGAAGAGAATTTGATTTTGAACTTTGAAAAATGCCATTTCAAGGTCAATGAAGGTATAGTGCTAGGTCATTTGATTTATAGCGAAGGGATTGAAGTTGATAAAGCTAAGATTGAGGTTATATCTTCTTTGCCTTATCCCACCTGTATTAAAGATATAAGATCATTTTTAGGTCATGCAGGATTTTATAGGTGGTTCATAAAAGATTTCAACAAAATTGCATTACCTCTTTCCAAGCTTTTATGAAAAGACGCAAATTTTGAGTTTGATAATTCTTGTAGGAATGCCTTTGATAAGTTAAAATCAAAACTAATTTCCCCTCCTATTTTAGTTACTCCTGATTGGAACTTGCCTTTTGAGCTTTCATGTGATGCTTCTAATTATGTTGTAGGATCTATATTGGGCCAACGGGCAGAGAAGCTCGTAAGAGTTATTGCATATGCTTGGAAAACACTGGATCCAGCTCAAATCAACTATGTAAAAACTGAGAACGAGCTTTTTTCAGTAGTTTTTGCCTTAGAAAAGTTTAGGCCATATTTGTTAAACTCCTATGTGACCATTTTTACTGATCATGCAACTGTTCTATATCTCCTCAAAAAACCACAATCAAAGCTTAAATTGTTAAGGTAGGCATTGCTTCTCCAAGAATTTGATATTGAGATAAAGGATTGAGTTGGGGTAACGAACCATGTAGCTGATCATTTGAGTAGGCCACCATACAATACACAGGGAGTGGACTCTTCTGAACTTGCGATTCTTTTCCTGATTCAGTCTTACGTTCTTTAGTTTTTAAAGAACCTTGGTATGCACATATAGTCAATTATCTCATTACTAGACTAACCCTTCTTTTTATGTCTAAGTCGCAGGCCTAAAAGCTAAGGAGCAAATCTAGGCATTACATTTGGGATGCTCCTAATCTATAGAGACTATGCAGTGATGAAGTAATCAGAAAATGCGTGCCTAATGAAGAATTTGATGCTATGATTTCAGCTTGCCATTCAATGGTTTGTGGTGCGCATTTCAGTGCAAAGAGAACATCTAGGAAAATTCTAGATTTTGGTTTTTATTGGCCTACCCTTTTTAAAGATTCATTTACCTTTCTTCGGTCATGTGACAGATGTCAACGTTTTGGAGGGTTAGGTAAATAGCATGAAATGCCTCAGCAATCTTTATTATTTTGTGAAATCTTTGAAGTATGGGGGATTAATTTCATGGGTCCCTTTCCTCCGTCCTTTAGCTTTATGTATAGCCTTTTAGATGTTGACTATGCTTCCAAATGGATAGAGGTTGTACCTACTAGAAAAGATGATGCACAAGCAGTGTCTAAATTTCTTAAGTCCAACATTTTTTGTAGGTTCGGGATTCCTACGGCCGTGGTTAGTGATAAAGGAACACACTTTTGTAATAGCGTCGTTAATAACCTATTTTCCAAATTTGGAGTCACTCACAAATTCTCCACTATATACCACCCACAAACCAATGGTCAAGCTGAAATATCAAATAAAGAGGTGAAGCACATCTTGGAGAAGATAGTAAAGCCATCAAAGAAAGACTGGCCTGCCTCTAGAAGAAGCACTGTGGGCTTATCATATGGCCTACAAGTCACCAATAGGCATGTTCCTTTACCTTTTAATCTATGACAAAGCTTGTCATTTGCCAGTGGAGTTGGAGCATAAAGCATATTGGGCAGTCAAGCGGTACAACGGACTTGGAATCTTCTGGTATGGAGAGGAAGCTGCACTTGTAAGAATTAGAGGAGTTAAGGCTAGAGGCGTACAAGAATTCTCTCCTCTACAAGGAGAAAACAAAGTTGATGCACGATAAGATTCTTTAGAGGAAGAGCTTCAAAGAAGGAGACAAAGTTCTGTTATTCAAGGCTCATTTCACTTTTAAACATGGAAAGTTCAACACTCGTTAGGATGGGCTATACTTAGTCACTAAGGTGCATAATTTTGGTATGGTAGAGCTTTTACATGAAGATCCGGAGCCAAACTCAAAGTGAATGGCCACCTATTAAAGCTCTATCATGAGAACCAGCAACCTCCATAACCACTAGGTTGTTTTTTTCCTTCACTTGTTTACTTACTCTTGCTTTGAGATGATTATGACATTGTTGGGTGCATTATTTTGTTAAATAAGTGTGGGGGAGAAACCATTTCAGTAGGACATTAGCTTAGCTTTTAGTTTAATAAACAGTTTTTGAATTCAATAATTCCCATGCTAGTTCTGTCTCCTGTTTTATTTTTTCTATGCTTATCGACCCGATGTATGATATATCTTCAAGTTTAAGGAAATTAATATGATTAATTATGTTGCACTTTATTTTGTTGAGCTCATCTAGTGCCTTATGACTTTGTATATGTTCTTTAAGGTTACTGAGTACCCAGCTTGTGTCATTAGTTTGTCAGTTATGTTTCTCTTATTAAAGATTTATTTCTGTCTTGCTTGATATTCCTTTCGGGTAAACTTTGCCGCGGTGTGAAGTCCACTTTGCTGTAGCAAACTTACCTTATTCCTTCGTGTTGCTCTCAGGTGAATTTCACCGCGGCGTGAAGTTCACGTCTCCGCAATGAAAGTTCGTCACACCCTTTATATTGCTTTGAGTAAATTTTGCCGTGGCTAAGATACCTCATTCCTTTCTATTTCTCTCAGGTTAATTTCACCATGGAGTGCATTCCACGTCATCGCGGCGAACTCCCCATCATTTCTCTCTGTTCTTTTTGGGTTAATTTCGCCGCAGCATGGGTTCTATATCACCACACGAAACTTCTATATTTTTCTAGTTTTTGTGATTAAGGTTAAGTTTGCCATGACAAATTTCAGCTGTCTCCGTGGCAAAGGTTTAATCTGCGCAAATTTTACACAGTAAAATTATCATTCCACCCCTATTTTCTCTTAACCTTTTGTATTCCCTCTATCATTTTCTGTCATTTCATACCTCCAAACCCCTATTTAACTTTTTCGACCCCCTTCCTTCTTTCCCTACCTTCACTTTCACCGCAGCGCACCTCTAAATCCTTAACCCGACCTCTCCCTTCCGACGATTTGTATATATTTCAATCTTCGTAAGTTTTTTCTCTCTTCCTTTTTCTTAGTTTCTGTAGTGTTTAGGGTAGACTAGGTTGTCTATTTTGTTTTCTTTTCCATTTTCCCTTTAGATTCATTTTGTTTAGGTTCCCTAGGATTGTTGATTATGCCTTTGCTAGTTGCTTAGGTTATTATTTTGAGTTTGCTTTACTCATTTGCTTAGTTATGTTTCGGTGTGCGTTTTCTAGAGGACAATGCCTTAAGTTAAACTCCCTAACCCTACTATCCCTCCTGCCCCTCCTAGCCCTCCTAGTGATTCTGATTCCTCAAATAGTTTTGCTTTTGTAAAACTTTATGAGAAAGTAAAAACTAGGCCTTTCATTAAAGAGCGACCCTTTTCGATAGCTCCCCCTGACAATCTCTTTGTTCAGCAACTTGTTGCTTCTCAGCTCACAGGCTTAATAAAACCCCATACTTAAGGCAACGGTAAATTCATTCACCATTTTTACACTTATGCCAGTTTCAATGATAACATGGAAATTAATTTCCATGGTATTAAAGCACCCAATGCATTCACTACTGCCAGTATCTTTCGCCATTTAAATATTCCTAACATTCTCTGTTGCCATTATGATTAGCTCATCCACAACTATCCTTCGGACGATGTTATTCACACCCTCTATTAAAAGGGCGCCGAATGGCATCAACCCCGCTATTACCAACTTTACCTCAAATGATCTTATATCCGACTTGCGACTAGTCCTTGGCTTTATTTACTTTGCAACAATATCTTCTCGACCACTCATCTTGCATATGGCACCAAACAAGAAGCCTTACACATCTACCTCCTCATTACTGGTCGCCCGATCGATATAGCTGATGCTATCGCCTCTGCCCTTCATGACTCCATCACCACGGGCAAATTCACTAATGCCATCACCTTTCCTCACCTCATCTCTGACATTTTCTGAGCACACAATGTCCCCGAGTTTGATAGTGATAGCTGTTTTGATCCGGCCCCACTCTTTACGTATAATCGCCTAAAGCAACCCACCATTCACCTAACTCGTCCCTCCCCCATGCTCATGATATTGGTGTAACCTCTATAGCTGCAGCACTAGTTGAGGATGCTCCTCCAGTTCAGGACGCTCCTGAGCCTGTTACTTTATAGACCCTCACAGGCAAGGTAGACGGACTTTGTACGGATCTCTCTCATCTCCAAGACACTCTCTTCCAGGAGATATCCCAGCAGAAGGAGAGAGAGGCTTTTTATGACTGAGATAGGCAGTATCGCCGGCTTATAAATGCATGCTCGCCGAGCATTTTCAATTCCAGTTACCATCTAATGAAGGTGACCCTCTGAGTGGCGCTGGCACATCTGGAGTAGGTCCATTAGCATCTGGGGCTGATCCTCCTATGGAGTAGTTTGAGTCATTTGTTCTTTTTGCTTTGGCTAATCGTGTTTTAGTTTTCAGTTTACTGGATACTCAGTTACATTGTTGTTATTGACATAATTAATGCCTGGTTGTTTATATAATTCTCATTGTGCTTTTCCCGGTGTGTTATTATTCAATAGCCTTCCTATTACTTTTCAATGCATCATGGTGTTTTGATTGTTATTCACATTGAGGACAATATGATGTTTAAGTGTGGGGGAGGTTATTCCATTTTGGAATTTTTCTTTACGCATCAATTTTGTCCATTTATTTGCTTATACAAGTCATTTATGTGTCCTCTGCAAATTTTTAAACTTGGTAATTGAGGTGAATTGCATGTTTTTCAAGTGTTTCTTTTTCTCTGAAATATATCTCCGTGGCAAACTTTTGGTTTCGCTACAGCGACGCTGTTAATTTTTAGTTCGTCGTGGTGAAATTATGTTTCACCGTGGCGAAGTCAATTCCTTTCATCTGCTGCGAAGTCAATTCCTTTCATAAAAAGAAAAGGACATTTTCAATTTTAATTCCCTCATTTCAATACTTCTCCCATATTCTTCTCACTCCTGTGTCTTGAAGATTTTATAAATTCCAAATTTGTCCATGTGTTTTTGGAAAACCATCTATATTTGTAATTGATAGTTGATTTTGGTTAATTCCATTTTCCATGTTTTCACGAGACGCAAGTGAGGGTACGCTAAGAGAGTAGCACTATGCGTTTTTAAACCTTGAGATTACTTAATTGAGATACTAACCTTGTTGGAAGGATATTTGGGCCTAAATTCTTCTTTCTGTGTATATCTGCTTAATTTCATATCACTCTAGAACTTGTTTTAATTTTTGAACAAATCGTAATGAACTAAAATTTTCTTAATTTGATATAGACATTCTTTTCAAAAACCCTACTTACCCAAACACTTAACCATTGCTAGCCCCTTTGAGCCATCTTTTGAGTGCATGCTTATTTCACAATTAATGTGAATATATCATCTCCAATTAAAGATGATCCCAAAAAAAATGATTTCTACACAAAAGAAATGAAAGAAAAAGTTCCAAAAATAGAAAAAAAAACAAAGCTTTCTCAAAAGAGAAAAGTTATAAAAAATGTGTTAGATTATGATTGTTGTTTGTTTAAATATTTTCTTATGCATAGTTGGTGTTTTTTAATGTGGAAAATAATTGTGATGTATGTACTCATTTTTCTTCTTCTATTCAATCCATTTCATTTAGCCTTCCGTACATTACAACCTTAAAAGTCCTCTTGATTCTAGAAATTATATTTCTTATGATGGAGAGGTAGAATTATCACAAGCTTATGGAAGAGAATGAACTAAGTAGATTGTAGAGTGAAATTATCCCTCGACAAGTGAGTTGAGAGATTAAACACATTTCCTTGAGAGAAATCTCTTATGCCCAATCTCTTAGATTAAAATACTTAAAGTGTTTATTTTCTTATAGCTCTTTCAGTCTGTTTGGGTTGATTTATGAAGAAGTGATTTAATTGATTCTCTGCTCTCATTTTTAAGCATGGTCAGTATTTTCTTTTACACTTGTGTCTCTTTGAATTTTATAAGCTTTTTCCAGCAGTATAAAGGTCAAAATGTGTGGGAATTTGAGTGAACCCAAGTTCCCTATATCAATTGGTGACAATTTCATGGTTTTTGTTGTACTTTTTGGCTCTTATTATCGGATATTGTACTTAATTTAGCTCATAAGTGCTTATTTTGAATTAAAGAAGTTTGAAGCTAAAATTGTCACAAATAATTGATAATTGCACTAAATTGATTTTTAGAATAATTGATAATGCAAACTACTTTTTTTCATTGTAGGACATTCAAGAAGTAGAGCCAAAGAGTGAAGACCAAGAATACAAGTCAACGAGGCAACAGACAAAGTTCATCGTGGCAAGGATGATGTTTCGCCACAATGAAATCAGAAATTCTTTGAAGAAACCTTTTGGGCAAAGTTTGGCGCAGTGAGGATAATGTTTTCACCACAGCGAAATCAAAAGATTATTAAAGAAATTTTTCAAGAAAAGTTTGCCACGGCAAACTCATCCTTTTGCCACGGTGACGTATTCGAATTGGCACCAGACCTGAACTATTTTCAAAAAATTAACCAACTGTATAACCCGATCCAACAACTCGTTTTTGGAAAAAAAACTATTTTGGGCTAACATATAAAAGGAGAGAAGAGGAGCCGACAAATATAACCTTCATTTCCAACATCTTTCTACACTTAACACACCATCATCTTCTCTCATATCTATATCATTTTCTTCCATTTTTCACCGTCGACTTCTACCATGGGTGCCTTCAATTGCTTCTCGGTTGTAAAGTTTCTTGGAGCTATACATGGCTAGGCGTTTCTCTCCTCTTGAAGATGTAGCAATGGCTAGAGTTCAATGAGCTAAAAAGGGGAGTAGCTTAATCCATGGTTTAGCTATGATTTATGAATTCCTGGGTTTAAGATTTGTATTTTGTAGTTGAACATACTTGATTATAGTTTAATCAAGGGTTGGATATTTATTGTGTAGTTTGGATTTGTTTATGTAGAACTTTGAGCTTAAATATATGAAGTCTCATATATGTCTATTTGTGATCTTGTT